>BOPM01000918.1:59614-77463 GCA_022179025.1 Porites australiensis | reverse complement strand
TTTGGATGTAATAATGATCGCCTTTTCCTTGTTTAGTATTAGAAATATGGTCTTTCACTGTATATTTCTCGGGAAAAAGGCGATCATTATTACATCCAAACACGGCACAAGGATCTTTTTTCCCATTACAATCTTATTCTAAGAAAACTTTAAGAAAAAATGTCCCAAAAAGCGCTCGAAAATACAAACGAAATGTGCTCATGCCCCCTGAGCATCCTATAATACTCCTTAAATCGAATTAATTCAATATGGCCGCCGTGTCGGTAAAAAGGTCTATTGTAGCGGATCCATATAAAATAAACTAAGAGCGACTGCTAAATTCTAAGAATATTGCCACACTGAAAACAGACGAAAGTGGCTACAAACTACGATAGGACGAGATAACGGACGAACACGTTTACATTTAAGCACACAGACGGAAACGTACGAGGACCATCAAAGGAAGTGAGAAATGAGGATTGATTTGAATGAAGTTATGGATGCTGAACTGAATTCAAGCTCGTTGGCTAAAAAGTTCAAAATGTATTTTAATAAGTTGGTAGTTTCATGCAGATGTTATGGACTTTGTCCTCCTTGTGAGGCGCAGCGACTTACACTCTGTTTCACTGAAGAGGAGACCATATGTTTGGGAGCAAGTTTTAAGCTTTCCGTGGATGACTTTAGGGAGCTTAAGCAAAGGAGTTTTTGAGCGGCACATCAACAGGAGGTGAGTCATTTTCCCTTTTAATATGCCTTGACCGTACCGTGCAAATTTGTATTGCTAAGTGTCTTTACTCTTATAGAGACGACTGCATTTGCGCGAATATATGGGCGAAACCACTGCCCATGATTGGAAAAAGTCCTCTTTCGGTTAGCGTGTACCGCTTTAAAACGCCATTTCTTAGCCTGGCTTTTGTTGAAGGCCTTTGACATATAACGGTGTCAGCTGTTTAAAACTGAGTAAGACAACGTATTCACGAGGAAGGTATTTGTATATACACGATCTTCCAGTGCAAAAGCCATGCCGGTGAGGTGATATGACTTGATTTACATAGGCCTTGATGCCACCTATCATCGCCTTGGTGGCTTTAGCTGATTTAACCGTTTGAGGCGGTTCCTTTTTTACCACAAATGACAGAAAACATTAAATAAACTCGCTGTTTCTACTTACAACTTTTCCTTTGACAGCATTTGTGCTATACGTAGTAGCCATGATTCCTGCGCACTCCTCAGCATAAGCTGGAAGAGATCCATCCATGTTCACTCCACTGATTGCAATAGTGTAAATGCTATTAACATAACCGTTATAGCCGCAACAATCTCCAGCAAAGCCACCATTGCCTGTTGAAAATACGTAAATAGCACCCAGTCCTCCACGACCCTGCAATTTAGCGACACACACGTTAAACACACTATGCATACACGAACAAGTTTTTCAAGAGACACATTTTAATTTCCTTAAAAAGTACTTTCCTCACAGCGTAAAATTCATTATTACGTATAGTTATAACTTTTACACAAACCATTTGCCATATTTTTAAAAAGGTCAATCGTCTCTTCGCATCAATAGACCACTACCCAATTGCAGCATTAACTGAATTGCATGGTAGGCCAGCAAAAGCGTAAACAATTACACAACATGTTGATATTCGACTGTAACAAAATCAGTTAGTCTATTAGTTCGACCAATTACGGGTCTCGTATTGCAGAAACGAAGGGAGTATTCACACTCGTGGTACGTAGGGGAGGGGATAACATTCATGAGGGGAGGATGTTGCTGCGCATTTATGATGAACCTCTGACAAGCAGCAACTCGCCTGCCTTTTAGTGTGTCTAGGCTTGCCATGGCAATGGCCCCCTTACATTGCCTCTTGAAGACTGCGGACGAACGTTTATGCTGTGACCATTCAAATAATTGGCCTTTTCAGCAGTACTTTCAAAATTGGTACTATTATTTTATTTCAAAATTATGTGGTTAGATAACTCTTGAGACTGCAGACTAGGAAATCTTATACAGTCAAAACTGTATATAACCCAAGGCTGTGCTATAAGGAAAACTGAAGGGAGCCCAGTGCTCTGAAACTGTAGAATCTAGGGTGCCCAGCATATGATTTGTACGAAAAATCTGAGATTTTCCAGTCGCCCGAGGGTAAAAGTTAGGCGCCAGGGGCCACCGGGCTCTGCTAGAGCACAGCCCTGTAACGGTCCTTTCTTTTGCAGCCACCCTGTATATTATGTTCATCGGAGAATTTCTAGAGAATTTTGCCAGATATTTTCTGTAAAACTGACCTGGAAATGGCGGTCACCTGTACAAATGTATATAATGGTGCGGTCAACCTTTGGACTTCCCGAATGCACAGTTTCAGTTTGTTTTTACCTGTATATGAAGGTCGCCAAATTGAATTAAGACAAGAGCTATAATGGCTATTGCCGGATTACGATAGACGTTTTAGCGAAACATAGCAAATATAATTCAAAAGCTTATTACATTGCGCTACCTGGGCAGGAATCACACTCAAATACAAATATTATATTCACTGACAAGCGTACACATGTATATAACGGTCACTTGACCATTTCCCGAGGGTGACCAATATATACAGGTTGGACTGTAGTGCTCTACGCCTTTTTATGGCTCAGTTGATTCAATTCTGTGAACAGTCGATAATCGCTGAAAATAATATAAAATTGCGCAAGCAAGAAACTTAAAAGTAACATTGTTTGAAGACAAACTTAGTATTAAAATGATACCTTCTGTATGCCGCGTTCTATGGCTTTACTGGCCAACACTCCCGGGCCTTGGACTTGCCAGCCTATGTCCCCAGGTCCCCAGCTGTTTGAGTATATGTCAATCACGTCTGTTCTGTGAGAAAAAGCCCCTGACTCTGTGGCATCGGTTGACCTGATATCTTTGTCGTAGATGCGAAGACCTAAGTTAACAAAACAATTTACTTGGAGGATACGAAATTTGAAAAGAACGACGAAACTACTTTGTATCAAAGTTTTGTATTAAAATGTGCTCACTGCAAATGGTTAAGCCGTGAAACGATTCATACCCGCAATTTTGGCGTTGTATGCCAGTCCCACGCCGCACAAATTGTTATTAGCTGCACCAGCTATAACTCCTGCGCATTTGTTGCCATGTCTGTTTGAGAAAAGTAAAGGTAATATATTTTTATACTCATAAGAAATGTTTCTTTAAAAGGCGATCTAGTGGAAGATGGTTTATGGTCAAAATGTCCCAAAAGTAAAGGCCTCCGTGATAAAGTAAAGTTGTACTAGGTCAGGGACTTCAACTTTCGAAGCAAGAGCAAAGAACTTTTTTCCCCTTAGCGGGGCGTTGCTTTTATGAAGGCAGAGATTTGAGCGCGGCTAAATGTTTAATACTGCATTGTTTCTTTTCACTGGATCTCTGCGTCAAGAAATATAAAACGGTACCGAGATAAAATGTTCTGTGAACTGGGACTCCACCTAGCACCCCGTGAACCATAGAGACTATAGGGTAGCAGTATCCCTTGTCCTGCAAAACGTAGTAACAGTAGTAACAGCTATTAGACTGGAGGGGGTGCATTCAAGGGACGTTTGGGTAAGGTTGTGCCGGCGAAGCCCTTAAACCTTTATCCTGTATTACTTAAAGCAAACAAAAAAAGTAAACCGTTCACTACCCTGTCTAATTTGTTTAAGACAAGAGGTTTTCTCTCATGACCCTAATTCAATTCGTTTCTCATGTAGAATCAAGCAACTCTCTTTTCTTTCTGATTTTTTTTAAATTGAACTCGGTTATCGCTAAACTGATCGTAACTTGTCAATGTCTCGCAGATCAATCATTTGCCCCAGCCTTCGGCTTCGGCAAATAATAGACCTAAAAATAAATGAAGCGAATCATATTTTGTTCATGTTCACTTTCATATAAAATTATTTGTGACTAGCTCACACGTAGATCGCCCACCGCCAACCAGTCTTGATTATGTAATGGCTGTGAAACAGGCGACCGAGAGTTGTAAAGTGAGCCTTTTGAATTCGCCACGAATGATCGTGATCGATGCCTTGTGTCCGAACAAAAGAATGACCGAGACGATTTCTGCCAAGAAACCTCTAGCTGAAGTCTTACGAAGAAGGTCTTCGCTATCACTAGAGAAATTTCAACACATTCTGCAGACACATTCACCCGCATTGCTTTTCAAATGTCTTACGTTTAAACCGAAACAATGTCATTTAACGTAGATGATTAAGAAGGGAAAAAAGATAGCCTCATTTTTCTTGGTGACAACAAAATCAAAAACGTCCGCAGCTTTAGGCATATTGGAGAAATAATCGTGACCTGAGGATGACGAAGACGATGGCGAAGAGAAGGAGGAGGCAACCGGAAACGAGGCCAAAGAGATGTGCTCGGACGATGGAGGCAGCGTGGCCGAGCGGTTAGAGCGCTGGACTTGCAATTCGGAGACCTCGGGTTCAAGTCCCGCCATGACCGCTTGCTGGATTTGTTCACGGTAGTCACGAGTTTACATCCTCGATCACGCTTGTAAATAGCCAGCTGGTTTGCCTCCGGCCAGTTGGGATTCTTAACCCTGTTATGTTTGAATTATTTGTTTCGGTAACTTGCTCCACCCTACTAGCATAAGTGCTATAAATACTGCCGAGGGTAAATAAGGGAATTATTATTATTATTATTATTATTATCATTATCATTATCATTATCATTATCATTATCATTATCATTATCATTATCATTATCATTATCATTATCATTATCATTATCATTATCATTATCATTATTATTATTATTATTATTACAAAAAGGTCGAGGACGAGGAGGAGGAGGGCGGGAAGGAGACGAGAAGATGGACGACAAGGAGCTCGAGGAGGAGGCAACCGGGGACGAAGACGAGGAGATGGATGACAAGAAGGACTAAGAGGACAAGGAGATATACGACAAGGAAGACAAGGACGAGGGCCACAACGAAGACGAGGACGAAACGATGACAACAACGACGATGACGATGTTGATGTTGATGACAATGACGATGAGGATGCTGACGCTGACGACGATGACGATTATGACGATGATGATGGTGATGTTCAGACTCTGATCTGTTCAAGGCTTCGGGTGCAGAAAATACATCCTGTTGAAAACGCCAAATAGTAAAATTCTACATTTTGTTTTAGTTTAATACTGAAGACCACGATAACTACACCCTACTCGACGGCACATACCCTTTTAGCCGAAAAAAGGAAGTGCACCCTCCCGGCAGGGGAAGAGAAGACACTTACCCTGTCAATGGCCTTCCGTTTGGTATTGGTACTGGATCATTTTCAATAAAATCGTAACTTAATGCTGCATCCTGAAAAAATGGATAACAATGTGATGGCTTTATTAATTTACAGTTTTTCTGACGATAATCGATTCAATAAGTGATGGTGATTTGCTGCTGGCCTTCATCAGGCAATATAGTCGATTCGCTGTATAGGACTAAGTACTGGACGTGGTGTGCTTTGTTAGTGATCTGGGCCCAGTTGTTCAAAGGCCGATTAGCGCTAACCCAGGGTTAAATTTTAACCCGAGTCTCTTTTTATTTTCATCGAAAGCATTTTCTCGAACAATTAAACTGAATTTGCCTCTTAAGCTTTCATACTCGAATTCAAATCTGCACTAACCCTGGGTTATCTTAACCCAGCTTTGAACAACTAGGCCCTGAACATTTTTATCCTCACTAAGGGTTAAAGAGGGTGCTACCACAAGTAAGCAAGCTCGAAACACGACCATCGGTTTTGCTGCGAAGGATTTGTATGGTGAATCAGCGATTGCCTCTGTAGCCTACAAATGTGAAAGGATTTAAATAAAAATCAGGTAACCTTACTTATTAATAAGCCTTTAAGTCCCAAAGGTGACCAACATAAATCCTCTTCTATCAATATCACCACACAAGCGAGAGCAAAGGTTGTGAGAATTAATGAAATAATCACCTTAGAGAAGATGCTTTGATCTTCTCCCATATTCTATAATTGACAACTAATTCTTTATGGAAATGTATAGAGAACAGTTTGGAGAATTGGTATGTGGATATAGGGGCTTCAAGGGTTAAGGGGTATTTTTCATTCTGTTCTGTTTAACCCAGGAGCAGATTTATAGTGGAGCACTCGCGCGCGCAGCGGAGCACGAACGGTAAGAAAATTTGGTAACCTATGCAACCGAGAAATTTTGGTAATCATGTGACCGTACGCCCGCCCGCCCGACCGACCTTGAGGTTATTTTGGCGGGACATCGCATAGCCACCCGCGTCTTGTGAAGCAGAGACAACTAAAGAGTCAATAAAGACGAAAACGGAAAGCGGAAATTTTTCCTGTATCCGTGTTGTCTAAAGTATTAAGCTTACATTAATTGTTATGTCCACAATTTTGGAATACAGACAACAACAACAACAACTTTATTTGTACTCCACATTGATTTACATTATATATATCTAAAACAAAAATATTAAATATAGAGAGAGTACAGGCTGCCCATAATAATCATTGAGGGCTAAAAACACAGGGCAGCCTTACTTAGGTTATTAATAAATGATTTTATTAAGGGTCAGGTACACACACGAGACACAGCTACACAAAACACACACACAAAAGGGGAAAAAAAACTAGTAAATAACACAAAGAAAAAAGAAAGAAAGAAAACTAAGTGTGCCAGTATCAAGCAACGGAAAGCCAGAAAAAAATATATTGTTGATAAATTTGCAAGTAATATTTATCAATAAGAAGTGACTTTAGCTTATTCTTAAAACGTTTGAGAGGAAGGAGCTTGATGTCATCACTTATATCATTCCAAACTTTAACACCCTGAAACCTTATGTTTAAAATTCCATAATTTGTTCTGGCTTTTGGGATAGCATAAGTCATCCTGCTGGACAACCTAGTGTTATAACAATGTATGTTCCCGACAGGATTTAAAAAAGTATCAAAAACAGAAGGCAAAAGTTGGTTATGGAACTTATACATAAACACTGCAAGTTGGAGGGTAATGATATCAGACAGCTTTAAACCATTCAAGCCTTTAAATAAAGGACTTGAGTGTTCAGTGAAACTGGAGAAGGTGATAATTCTTATAGCTTTCTTTTGTAAATGTAATAAGGGTTGCAAAGTTGACAGATATGCATTGCCCCAAGCAATTACGCAGTAATGGAAGAATGGCTCTACTGACGTATAATACAAGCTAAGAAAAGTTCTTGAGTTCAGGAAATAGCGAAGCTTAGAGAGAATACCCACACTTCTTTTGTTTTTTTTTTTTTGACAATATAGTTAATGTGGCTCTTCCAACTAATATTTGAATCTATATAAACTCCAAGGTATTTAATACAATTTTCTTCAGTTAATGATTGATTATTTATGAATAGTATAACCTTTTTGGGAATTCGTTTTTGTACTGGATGAAAAATGACAAAATTTGACTTATGAATATTCAGTGAGAGCTTATTCGCAGATAGCCAAATATGTACATTAGCAAGTTCACTGTTAATTTCACTTTCAAGAATGTTAAGGTCCTTATGCTTAAAGAATAAATTTGCATTATCTGCAAAAAGATGAAAATCCAGTAGTTTTGAGCAATTGTGAAAGTCATTTATATAAGTTAGGAAAAGGAGTGGTCCAAGTACTGATCCTTGAGGTACCGCACAACAGGCAGTTTGTATATCAGAATTTACAAAGCCAAGTGATACCGTTTGCGTTCTGTTTCTCAGATATGAGCTAAACCAGTCTTTAATAACACCTCTGATACCATAGAATTCAAGCTTTCAAAGTAGAATGTTGTGATTAACAGTATCAAATGCTTTGCTGAAGTCTGGGAATATTCCGCAAGAGTAATCACGATCTTCAATAACTTTTTGCACCTGGTCGATAATACTGAGTAGTGCATGATCAGTTGAATGGTGTGAGCGGAAACCAAACTACTTGTTATAGATTAGGTGCCTTTTTTCTAAGAAGTCTGCTAACCGATTGAAGATGAGTTTTTCTAACAACTTATTAAATACTGGTCAAAGAGAGAGAGGTCTATAATTACATCGATGATGTTGTTCATGCTTGGGAACAACTTCACACTCGTGACCATTTACTAAGGTGGCGAGGCGCTCAGACTCTGCCGATGACTGGGCTAATCACCGTGTTGCGAGAAACAAAGCCGGTTCTGTACTGCGCTCGGCTAAGCGTGAATTTTATAACAATTCATTTGAGGACAATGAGAATAACGCCAGAGCAATTTGGAAGACAATAAAAACCCTAACTGGATCTAAAAGGAGTGATCTAGCTTGAGAGTTGACGGGCGCGACGTGGATGACGCCACGGAAATGGCTGCTCTTCTGCTGCTGCAGTTGCACCAAGTATTGCCAGATTAATTAACCTGTCTTTTTCCATTGGAAAGTTCCCATCGAGCTAGAAAATTGCCCAATTCACACCTTTATTTAAGAATGGATTGGAGTGTGACCGCTTGTAATTTTCGCCCCACATCTGTCCTCCCCTTTTCGTCAAAGATAATCGAGCGTCACTTTCATGACTCATTGTACGATTTCCTTAATGAAAACAATCTAATATACTCTAGACAGTCAGGATTCCAAAGAAAGCACAGTACCGAGACTGCTCGTATCAAGATAATTGTGAATTATTGCTTAACCTAGACAAAGACAGAATGTCAGGCATGGTTCTAGTGGATTATTGAAAGGCGTTCGACATGGTTGATCACGAACTTTTGTTGAGAAAATAAAAGGTGTATGGCGTTGCCAACCAGGAGCTCAATTGGTGTCGCTCGAATCTATGCAGCAGAAAACAAGTGGTTCATGTACGAGGAAAGGACTAGGGTGAGGCGATGTTAAGGCATGGGGTCCCGCAAGGCAGTATTATTGGACCGCTGTTCTTTATCCCGTTCATTAACGATTTGCCCCTACATGTTAGTGCAGATGTAGATCTTTACGCAGATGATACGACTGTGTCGGCTTTGGCAGATGTGAAAAACTTGGCCCATCTAGACCTGTCACTAAATAAATCTGTCAGAGAAATTCAAGCCTGGACCAGCGCCAACAAACTGCCCAGGACAAAACTAAGGTTCTCACGATTACTGGAAAGAGGCTTAAATCACACCTGAATTGTGAGCTTTCTGTTAGGACTGACAGCGATAATACCCTACGTAATGTAGAAAGTGCAGCCTTGTTAGGTTTAGAAATTGATAGCAAGTTATCGTTCAATGCACATGTTGATAAAATATGCAAAAAGCTCGCCTTACGAATTGCGGTGCTGCGAAAAATAAGAGCCTTCCTACCGCTTAGTCAGCGTGTTAAATACTATAATGCAGTGATCCGTCCCGTTATGAGCTATGCTAGTGTCATCTGGTCTTCATGCGACAAGAAGCAGCTCTACCGCGTCCTTAAATTGCAAAAGCGCGCGGCAAGAGTCATTCTTTATGCGGATCGCTAGGCGTCTTCTGTTGCCCTCTTTAACAAGCTCTCTTGGATCTCGTTTTATGAACAATCAAGGACTGATAAGTGCTCTACTATTTATAAGCGTATTAATGGGACTTTACCTATTTACTTAAATGATCAGATTATTATAAATAACAATCGCCACGCGCGCAATACTCGCTATGCCAAATGAATATAAATATTGTATGTCCCAAGTACCGCAGAGAAACCGAGGGCGGACGAACTTTTTCAGTATCGGCGGCGAAACTATGGAACAGTGTCCCATTAGATATACGCAAGGCAGACTCGCTACCTTGTTTTAAGAATAACATGATTAGCAGAGTTTTTAAGGATCAGCAACTATTGCATCATTTTAATGTCTAGGTTGTATTTTACTATATATCTTTAATTGTAAATATTGGCAACATTGATTCTGTAATCTTTTTATACCTGGACATTGTAAATAGTTTTTTAGTGTTTTTATTAGTATTGATAATTATTATATATTTGTAATATGTGTTTTGAGGGCCACAAGTTTATCAGCCTTGGGCTATTTAGTGTTACCCTCGTTAAATAAAGGCATTATTTATTTATTATAGGTTTGTCTGACAGCCCTTCTAAAAGACTGGTATTACTCTAGCCAACTTGAATTTATCTGAGACAATTCTAGTAAGAGAAGATGTATTAAATATTACCGGTAAACGGCCTGCTAATTCAGACTTAAGGATCTTTAAAATTGAGATAGGAATACTAGAAGGCCCCACAGCTTTACCAGTTTGGAGTTTAGCTATTTCTAATTGAATTTCATCTGTAGTGACTGGGGATAGAAACAAACTATCACATGTGGGAGGTGGCCTAAACTCATTAGCAGTTTTTGAAGCACTGGGAATGGAGCTTGCAAGACTACTACCTACATTGGCAAAATAATTATTGAACGCATTAGCTATTGCTTTAAGATCAGTTATTTCACAAAATTAATTTTACAAGACTATTTTGCTGATCGATTGATTTACCTGTGCGTTTGCCATTATTTTCGTGAATAGAAAAAAAAAATTATTGTAATAGCTTCTTTTACTTAATTCAATTAAATGATTCAGTTTGTTCCTGTAAAACTTAAATCTAGCATGGTAGTAGGTAGATTTTGTCTTTAAGAATTTCTTAAATAAACCATTCTTTATTCTAATAGAGGTCCTGATTCAACAGGTTATCCATGGTTTGGATCTACTTTTTAATTCTTGTCTAGATAATTACTTGTATCAATAACCTCAGATATTTTATTATACAGTCAAACTATCAAACATACTACTTGGTTCGTAAACATCTCCAAGTAAATCATCCCAGTTTATTGATTGAATGTCAGTTATTAGGGCTTGCTTACCAAAGTTTGAATAATCGCGTTTTAAAACCTTGATCTTTGCTGGTAGAGAGGAAAGTTTACTTACAATGAGAAAAATTGGTAGATGGTCAGATAAATCATAACATAAATTTCGCTGATAGAAAAGTGCTCAAGGGAATTATAGAAAATATTGTCAATAAGAGTTGCTGAGTGATCTGTTATTCTTGTTGGCTGCAGAATTTGAGGTTGAAAATAAAATGAGCCCAAAGTATTTGGGAAATTTTCTGTACTAGGATGCGATTCAAATTTGAGGAGATCTCTTTGATGTTATCATATTTTGTATGCAGCGTGGAGATTGACTCCAACGCTTGTTTAAGCTGCTCACTAAGTGGACGTAGTTTATCATCAAGAATCTTTTCTAGCATGTCTGCTGTAAGGGCCGGCATGTGGCACAAGTTCGACGAAACTTCAAGAAAAATTTAACAACCCCAGTAACATTTTGAGCCCATTCTCACTAACGGCGATGCCAATTAGAAGTTGTAGAAAGCGTAAAGCTGTTGGGTCTCAATATTTCCAGTGATTTGACCTGGAATATCCATATTAATGAAATTGTTATGAAGGCCTCCAAGAGATTATATTTTTTGGTTCAACTTAAGAGAGCTAAGGTTACTCGCACTGATTTAGGGCTCTTCTACCGGCTAGTTGTAGATCAATTATGGACTATGCAGTACCAGCCTTTCACATCAGTTTGCCTAAATATTTAATGCACGACTTGGAACGTGTACAGAAGAGAGCAATAATATCCATTATCTGTCCCGGTGTGAGCTATCATGAGGCTCTTGTTATTATGATCTTTAAAGAATTAGCAGCCCATCATGACGAAATATTTGAATCACTTTTCAACAATCACCGCTTTTATAGGTTATTACTTGCACCGCACGAATCTACTTATTCATAAAGGCGCGCGCGACCTTTTAACATCTGACCGTTTTAAGAATAGCTTTATCATCTTTTCATGTCTTAAAACGACTAATTTATAGGTTTGAGTTTTTGCATTTCGCAGCTTGTATTTCGATATTTTTTTAGCATCTCATCTCTTGTTAGCTTTTTTATTCCTTTTAATTAAGATAGATTAGTTAATGTCTAGATCTATAATCAATTTTTTGTAACGTAAATACGCAATTCAGTTTTCGAACTGCTATGTATTCATGAATTAATAAACTTCAAACTTCAAACTTCAAAAAATGAACAAGAACACGTATGACATTTCCTCCATAAAACGAGTAACGAGGAAGTTTCTGGAAGTTTCACGTTGTAGTCGTGCAAAACAACGACAAAGAAATGTACAAAAAAGTGTGCCGCACATGCAAAGTTGCTCGCCGCTTAGCGTTACACGATTATATACTTTGTTTGAGCAAACTATAAATATTATCGACAGCTTCGCTTTTAGCCCTGGCTAAATCTATATATTAGCTTTTTAACATTGGAACTGTTTTGAAAGGGGATTATAGAGAGGACAAACCCATAAATCGGCTCGAGGCCCATAAAGAAGTAACTCACAACTTAACAAAGTGAGGTTAGCCCATTTTTGTTTCAGATCCTTTCACATTCGTAGGTTATAGAAACAACCGTTCTTTCCCATACAAATACTTGTATTTCGGAGCTTACACAACTTTAAGACTGGGCCACCTGTGGAACTACTGATAATCTAGCAAAAGTTGCAAATGCATGTAACTCAGTCAACATAAACATCAATTTCTCCATAATTACTAACTGGCAGTAACAATAAAAAAGAAGTGACCCCCTTACATAGTTGGGTGCCAGCTCAAGGTGACTTCCATCAACTCCATCATCCACCACTGCCACAATAATTCCTCTTCCAGTGTACGTTGGCCACACAGAACTGATGTTAAAAGTCGGCCCTTGCAGTCTCTCCTAAAAAAGTAAAACCATATAATCAGTGTACAGTTATGAAAAGCTAACAATTTCTTTTCAACTATTATGGAAACGTTTCTTTTAGGGACCGTTCAATAGTTATTAAGGGGTAAGGTGGTCAGGTTTCCATTGGGGGAAGGGGTTATAATGAACAAAATATTTTTCATGTGGGGCAGGGAGGGGGGCTTACAAAATTGTTAAAAGAACCTTATTTTATGCTATGATCAAACATGTCTCTTCATTTGAATCCAAAATCTCACCTACATATACTGGGCCAGTAAAATTAGCAAGAGAGTTATGTTCTACAACGTACAGTTATCTATTAGTGTAATATAGATTTAGCCAGGGCTAAAAGCGAAGTTCACGTTAATATCTATAGTTTACTGAAAAAAAAAATGTAAAATCATGTAATGCTAACCAAGCGGCGACGGCAATGAAAACAGCGAAAAAAAAAACAATAGGTCTAATTAGCAAACAAAACAACTTTGCACGTGAAGCACACTTTTTTGTACATTTCTTTGCCGTTGTTTTGCACGACGACAACGTGAAACTTCCAGAAACTTCCTAGTTACACGTTTTATGGAGGAAATGTTGTATGTGGTCCTGTAAACTTTTTTTCGCTGCCGTTCATTTTTACCTTGGTGGCCGCTAGCATTTCTCATTTTGTCACAGCTGCTATAAAATTTTCATAATATTCTTCAAACGAAATCGGTCTTTTTTTTATCTCTGGCTCTAGCTCTTTCTCTGTTATGCACGGCTATGTAGACTTTACAGTTAAGTCGAAAAAATAATCGGCTTCGTTGTTGTTGTTTTTTTAATCTCTAAAAGTGGCTATGCGATTTACTCTCGAAAGGAGCAGTACTTGCAAAATTTCACCCCGGCTTACATGAAGGGTGGACGTACGTACGTTCGTACTCTGTATGGACGGTTTTCTCAGAACCAAAATTTCTTGGATGCATAGTTTACCAAATTTTCTTACCCATGGTGCTTCGCGCGCGAGAGCTCCGCTATAATTATGAAAAACGTGGAGGTAACTTACAATGTACCATTGTTCTTTGAACAAAGGATCATTAAAACTTTGGGAATGAAGTATATACTTTTTCTCTTTTTGCTGCATAAACCATTCAACCTGAAAAAAGAAAAAATGACATGATGCACACACAAAAATAATACAAAGACATAAAATGGAATGAAATCGGTTTGCAGCTGTGAGTTATCTACAACATATGTAATCATTTCACTAGTAAGAAACATGCATAAGTCTTTTCAAAGTATGTTTCACGGTTTGTTAGCTTTTGCAGCAATATATTTCACTGGTTCTTATTTCACATAAGAGACTGTTAAAATAATAATTATGGCAAACCAAAACATGTACAAGGTATTTTGCCTTGGAGTCTTTAAAGCCCTATAACATTTGCTGTGGTTTTTAATAACTGGCAAAACAGGTGAGCAGAACCTATACCTGCCCCAAGCTTTGTACTTACATAAAAAAATAAGGTACTTAAGAGAATTCCAACAACATGGTGTGATTACCTAATTTGTACTAGCTGCCCATTAAAAGAGTAGAGTAGTCAACAATTTGTGCAATGTGTGGAAACCAGTGTGAGACTTGCCAATCACCAAAAGGCAAAATATGTGAGATTCTGAACCTAGAGCTGGAAAATGCAGTGAGAAATGGATAAAAAGTCGGGAGAAGGCCCAAATTTCCTAGTGGAAGAATTCTTAATGGGGATCATGGGTACTTGGAAGTCACATATCACTTTAAAGCTGGATGTAGGTTTTGTAATTTTATGTTTTGTTGACGGCCATCTTGAAACAAGAGAAACAGTATTAATAAAGTCTGATCAGACTACACATTAAGTAAAAGCATCAAGTCACTGTAGGCTAAAAGAATGTAATCAAACATGACCACCAAGCATTCAATTTTTTGGATTGAGTGGATTATCTATACTATTAAATCTAACTTGGAAACAAGCCCTACAGCTCCAAAATTGTTTTGAAGTTTGAATTTTTGAGAAAGCATGAGAAATCAGTTGTCATCTTGTGAGAGCGTGAGATAGGTCATAAAATTCTGAGACTCAGAACAAAGTCGTGAGAGTTATTATATGGCAAATATGCAGTGTTATGAACAGCTACTTTATATGAAAGAGATTGACAGGATCACATTGAAGATATGCATTTCTATGAACACACACAACAAACACCCAAACTCAGCCATTCTGAAACACACCGTAGCTGATGACAACAAGTTCCGATGAGGAAAACTTAATCATTCACCACACAGCTCCCCCCCCCTTCTTCCCCTAGCTATAAGTATGTACCTGATCACATGATCAGTATGGTCATGTGGCCTAATGCAGTTCTCATCTTGAAAAAGTTTAACTTTCTGTTTCGTGTGGAATGAGGGGAAGGGCAACAGTTCTTAATTCATTGTTGTGACTGCAAGGTCAGCTGTTCAGTACCAGACCTACCACGTCTTACAATTTCAAGACCAGTCAGTCTGACATTCTTAAAACTTTTCACTCTTAAGCAATGTCTCTATTGCAAACCCTACAGCAACTTGCTACTACCACAAAATGTACAGCAATGTTAAAATATGCCAATTTCTTCCATTTCATGATTGCTGCCTGCAACATGCGTCTGAGCTGAGCAACGAAGAAGATTGATCATGATTTTGACTGCACCAGCTCCTAAATGATATATAACTTCTAATACCCATAATCCCTAACTTAGAAATTTCAGACATCTAACAATTTTTTCCATTACTACTCACTTCTTTTTGTCTAGGTTCAGACTCTCAAGATTTTTGCCTCTTGAGGGGGAGGGGGGGGGGGTGGCAAGTCTACAGTAGTCACTGCAGTATTAAACATATTTGATAGATGATTCACTGTACATTTGCAAGGAGTAATATTTAGTTAATATATTGTAACTCAATAGACCTCTTTACCTTGTAGCCAAATGCTATAAATGTAGACACAGAGGGGGCCATAAAAAGTGTCCATATGTTAATGTTGGGAACACCAACAGGCTGTCAACTAAAGGCTTAATTTTACCCTCAGAATGGAAAGGATTATTACAACACATGGTTGGTATAAGCCACTTTGCTTTTCTATGAACATCTATTGATGGAGAAAGAAACAAGTGCCTGCTATCCACATTTACATGTGTTTGTATTAAGTGGGTTGAACTTTCCCCACGAACACTGTCCATAATAACGCGGGTGTCTGCATTAAAGGCCCATTGCCAACCTTAAGGCAACATGGTTGTTTGCTTTTGTTTTGAAATGGCATTTGGTCAACACTTTTGCCAGGCTTTCCCACACGATGACAAATAGCCAGCTGTGGTTGTGTCACCATTGCGTTTTTAATTAACACGTTCGCTTGCAAAGCCAGTAAATACTGGTACACATTATTTCTCATGGAAGTGGATGAGTCCATTGACATTTCGGGTTTACCTAAAAGAGTGATGTGTACAGCTCCGTCACTGCTGGTGGGAGCATGACTCTGAAGATGCCAAGCAAATGACAAAGTATAAACGCGCATTGAAGTTTATAACAACATGTAAACAGCCGTGAAGATGCAATGAACCTTTTTTATTTTTAAGTTCTGTACTGTGGAAATAGCTTTTAATTATTACATATTATTAATTATTAATTACTGTTTTCCTGGGAATGGTTAAAGAAAATGATGGTAATAAACATGATTTAGGCAAAGTTCATTGACAGTGCATGTGAGAGTGTACTCCAATGGGGAAAAAACATTTGACAAGTCAAAACATAACTTGATTGGGAAATTTGTTGCATATTATAACTTAGCCTTGAATTAAACTTCAACAGATAATTGATGTTATGAAAGCAGAAAATGTACTGGGAAAATTCATGAGGCAATGGTTATAAACAACACTTTGGAAGAATTATTTAAGGTTACATAATTTTTTTGACAGGTTTGTCACAAACGGCTTGGGTGAAAGTGGTTTGGAACAGCAGCATACAGCTCACAATTGTTTTGAAAGGATACCTCGAGCCATTTGAATGGATGACAATTTTTTTAAGTGGATAGCAGAGCTGTCATTAAGAAGTAGGGTCTGGGGATTTGCCCCAGCTACTATAAGCATGGCCCTCAGCTACTTTCATAAAAAAAATAGGAGAAAAATAAAACCAAAAGAAATCCCTAGCTGTTTGATTTCTTGCCTACCTGCTGTATTTACCCTGCAACTTGAAATCTTAATGACAACCCTGGGAAAGCCAAAGCCTTTCGAACAGATGACAATTTTTCTTTCCCCGAGCCGTTCGAACGGATGGCAATTTTTATCGAACAGATAGCCTGAGTCATTCAAACGGATAACCTTTCTTTTTTGAATGGATAGCTAGAGCCAATCGAATGGATGACAATTTTTTTTTGAACAGATAGCCTGAGCCCTTGGAATGGATACCAAATCTTTGCAGAAAGTAAGCCTTTCTCAACTATCAGTAATTTCCTGTTACATGAAATTCACAGGATTTGTGTTCACCATGTGCAATGCATCATGGACTTGGTTTGAATGCATGGATAATTGTTTTCCCAATGGAGATCTTAAGAAAAGACAAAAGCAAATTCCCTTAAGAATACATCACATGATCTTTTTATTTGGGAAAAAAAGGATGTTAAAGAGGCCTAGTTTATCCCTTTTGGTGTTTTCATTTAAAGTACAGACTAATTAACCAGCCAAAATAATATCCAAATTACCTTTGCATCCAAATCTAGCATTTCATCAATTTCATATGCCTCAGGTGTCTTTTCAGACATCAACTTCAAGCCAGGCTTTTTAAAAACATGATAGTCTTCAAAGAGCTAGAGTAAAAAATAGACAGTGCAAATAAATGTAACATAATTAGTCTTTATATATATTTTGTACCTTAACCTTGTCCTTGCCTGCAATAAAGTAATGTTACTTTTCATGAAGCTTAGGTAAAGGCTTACCTTGAGTTTATACTTTGAAGCGCAAGCCTAGTACGTGATAGTCAGCAGGGCACAGGCCAGCACTTAATCATCCCTTACTTCAGTTACTTTTTAAAACCTAGTGTAATGAGCTTTTAAATTCCAGGCAATAGAACTGTGTACCCTTTTGCAGGTTATTTATTCCTATGAAATGAGCCCCATGAACAAAATTTTCCGTCCTGAGAG
>BOPM01000916.1:123087-139062 GCA_022179025.1 Porites australiensis | reverse complement strand
TCAAAAAGGGCCTTTGAACAATATAAGCCCCGGGGCTGATTTTCGGAATTTTAAGGTACGTATACTACTCGTAATGTCTCTTCAAGGAACAACTATATATTTTCTTCTACAGAACAAACATTACAAAGTTAACGTTCTCTTGGCCCCCTACTACCGGCCGATATTTTTGGAACGATCTTCCCCTTCCCATCCGCTTTAGGCCTACTAAAAATTGTTTAAGAATTCCCTCTCCAGTCATCATGTATCCCAATACTAAATAAATGCTAGATTGACTTAGTTGCTTTATATTCTCATACTAAATACATAGATTGCTTTTACGTATATTTAATGGTGTGTGTGCGTTGTTTGGACCATTTTACATTTTGTTTGCTTATTGTATGTTATCTTTTTTGCTTTCCCGTATTAGCATTTTATTTTATTTTTATTTTATTTTGTTTTCGTTTTATCCACTTAACTAGTAATCCTTTACATTTTTTCATCTAATAGAGCAATGTATTAGATTTACTATTTTTTTTCCCTTTTTCTCTTAGGTTATTTCTTAATTATTTAATTATTTGTTTCCGAAACTTGTTTAATCTGTGGAGAAATAATAAAATAACTACTTCTAAAAAATAACTACTAACCTTACAAAAATTATGTTGATAAAAGCTAAGTAAAGAAAACTTACGCGAGAGTATGCAATTTCTAAAAAGTGTGCAACAAATACTGTACTAACTGCATGATTTTGAATTCTGTTTAGGTGGCTGCGAGAGACACATCACAGGTGTAGCCACGGGTCTTCTTGGAGTCTATCAAAAGTGGTTGTTGAAGTAAATTCTCTGGAACGCATGTTGATTTGAAAGGCTAAAAAGAAGTTTGAAGGGGTCAAAATGCTCGACTGTTAGGGACTCTAAAATGCTTGGCTTTTAAGGAATATAAAATGCTCGACTTTTAAGGACTCTAAAATGCTCGACTTTTAAGGACTCTAAAATGCTCGACTTTTAAGGACCTTAAAATGCTCGACTTTTCAGGACTCTAAAATGCTCGACTTTAAAGGGATCTAAAATGGTTGACTTTTAAGGACTCTAAAATGGTCGACTCTTAAGAACTCTAAAATGCTCTACTATAAAGATCCCGCGACTTTAATAGATAAATTTAACACAGTATGTATTTTTATGGACTTGTGTTAGATGGTGATGAAGTGGACGGGTTAACAAAGTGTATTATGGGAAATTCAAAACACACGTAGAGAATGTATGTCGATGAGCAAGTACAAACGAGACCGCATAGATAAGAGTAGAGTTGTTTATTCAGAACTCCTTGCAGCTAAGAGCTGGATAACAGGATCGTGCGCAAATTACACATAATTAACATTTAACTTATGACAAAAAATCTAAATATTTCACAGATACAAATTCTGACAATCTTTTTTTCTTACACATTTTGTCATTATAGTTCCGGCAGCTTTGTAACGAGTACGAGTGAACGGTAGTTACCCTTCCACTCACGGCAAGGCCAAACACAGGGTTGGATGGTTTTAAATTACGGATAAATGATTCGCAAGCAGCAGCCCTACGGTCTTCTAAAGACGGCAGGCCACTTAGGATCAATGCCTCGTCATAATGTACTTTCGGAAGAATTATCCTAAGAGCGCGCATTTGAATTCCCTCCAACACATCAGACGGATACTTTGGCAGACTCGCGAATACAGCCGAGGCGTATTCAGTTACTGATCGTATAAGGGAGCCATATACTGTGGTTAGGTCTGATGTCGGCAAGTCGCACTTCTTTAGAGTTCTAAGTGCATAGAGGCGGCGATTGGCTTTTTTGTTTATGTAGCCACAGTGAACACCCTAAGTCAAATCCTCAGAAATATAAACTCCGAGAAGTTTAAAGGATTTGACGCGCTCGATAACAAGTCCGTCTGTACAGATGGGGCGC
Source organism: Porites australiensis (assembly GCA_022179025.1). Classification (NCBI taxonomy): domain Eukaryota; kingdom Metazoa; phylum Cnidaria; class Anthozoa; order Scleractinia; family Poritidae; genus Porites; species Porites australiensis. Next base: position 137,142 of record BOPM01000916.1, on the reverse strand, counting down.
CAAGTGCAACTATTATAATCAAGAAAGTCAATCGTCATGGCTTTACATTTAGCTGGATTAAGGCGCATGTTGTTGCGGTGAGAAAAACACTGCCTATCATCCACAATACAATTCAAATATGATGGACAGTTCCTAGGGATGATTTCTAGAATCGTCAGATCATCCACGTACTTGGCGCACTTAGGCCATGTGCTCACTAGGTCGTTGACCATAACAGAGAACAGCACAGGCCCCAATTTAGTCCCTTGGGGAATACCTCCATTTAGGGAGCGGATATTAGAAGAATCGGAGCCTATGCGAACTGACTGTGAACGACCTTGCATGGAGGAAAGCAACAATCCACCTTACAAGGCAAGGGTGTAGGTTACAAGAGTGTAATTTACTCAAAAGAATGGTATGGTCTAAAAGGTCAAACCCTTTTCTGAAGTCCGCAAAAAAGAGTCTTGTACTACAGCTACCACTATCTAAGGCTTCCAGGACCAGATGAAGTACATATGTAATTGCATGGTGGGTTGACATTCCTGCAGCTGCGAATTGTTTACAATCAAGATATATACGCATGCAAGCTACTGCGAGAGGCAGAAAAGCCGACAATAGGTTTAGATCCCGTTTACACGGACAAATGTTTTACCTGTTCAACCTGTTTACAAAGAACCGTGCAAATTTTGTTACATGTTTACACGAGTCTTTATGATTCACAAAACAAGTGGCAAACGTTTTTTAATAACTGTTCCCTTAGCTTATTTCTATATGACATGCTAATTACTGACTACAGCCGGGTTGAAAACAAGATTTATAAGCAGTCTTCTAAGCTATAAAATCTTTAGTAGCTAAGGATATCGTTTAATCATTTTGTTGTTGTTGTTGTTGTTGTTGTTGTTTTTGGTTTGGATTCCTTTTTTGTTTTTTGTTTTCTTCTTCTTTTTTTTAATGTAACAACAAAAATCGTGTTATTCAATTTCAAAGAGGACTTCCCCGTGAATTTAATTAACAGTAAAAAACATAGCGAGCTAGCTAACTCGCCGTGAAACAGAACAACCTTAAAGTTTCCTTTTTTTACAGCCTGCCTTACTTCTCTGATCTTCCAGCAATAAAGCAACGGGTTAACGACGAGTTTAAATACACTAGTAATCGTAAACTGCCAAATTCATTAGATAAAGTAAGCTTTGTTTGACAGACAAAAACTACCGCTATACCAAACGGCAGCTAACAAACACCCTATGTTATCTGCACCCACAGTGCACTGTACTCCCCCTACCTTTCTGTATCGAACTATATTCAGTGCGAAAATCGCTTGGCTTTGTTGCCCTTGAGAAACGCGCAGTTAGGACAATTTTTGTGTAAGCAAATAATGTGATGTCCAAACACGGATCGGTAACTACGTATTGACACCACGACGTGACTAAAGTACATCCACCGACGAAGGAATAAGGTTGTACTCATATCATGGGCAGCTTGAAAGTGGCGAATTTAAGATGCTGAGACGCAGTAATAGATTTTCTCAATTTCTCATATTTTCAAGGTAATGATCCAAATTGCTTCTACCGTCGAACTCATCACCAAGGGCATTTCACTAAACCCAGTTAAAACAACAGATCACGTTTGCCGTTTTATGTCCTCGTTGAAGACACCAACCGCTATATAAATGTATCTTTTCGGCCTCGCTGTACAATCCACGCTCCTTTCCACGCGCGGTGCGAATTTCCATATAATCATACTAAACCTCGGCCGGCTACGCAAGGCCCTTCAGCCATCAGTATCGCAAGGAATTAGGCCATGACAAAAGTTAAACGCAATTTAAAATTTAGAAAACAATTAATGTGAAGTATCTGTTAATGCCCATGCAAGCTTTTTCATGATGACCAAAAGAAAGTGTACTCGGGTTCGTTCCCAGACCCAACAGTTACTTTAATAAGAAAACATCTGGAATGGAATTCGCGGAAGGGTTGGGAATCTGACTGAAGGTACTCATCAATTGTACTTGGATCTCTCCTTCTGTACCCCTTTATGACGATAATTTTAATTTTTCGTCCATTTGATTTATATTACAATTTTTATTTTACCTGAAAAAGCGGCAGGAATGAAGCATTTTCTGGACATTTTGGTGACCTTTCGTTCCCCAGAATAATAATGGTCAATAATAATGGTCTAATTTTAGTTGCTTGTTTGTTTGCTTGCTTGCTTGCTTGCTTGCTTGCTTGCTGCCTTGCTTATTTCGAGCGAACTCGAACTCCATTAACTAGCTTCATCCATTCCTTTCGGTTTCCCATGATGCTCTTCAGTTCAGCAATGCTCAAACCAGTATCATTTCGCAGCTGGTCTATATATGTTGTTGCTGGTCTTCCTCTCTTTCTTGCGCCGTGCTTTGGTTCCCAGAGTAGTAGATCACTTATCACCTCATCCTTTTTTCTCCAACAGTGTCCTATAAACCGCAGCCTCCTGATCATCAGTGTATCTGTAATCTTAGGAAGGTTACCGTACAGTTCTTTGTTGGTTTTATGCTCCTTCCAGGAAACTCCAAGAACTGCTCTGAGCATTCTTGTCTACGTACCATCTAGTCTATTCCTCATCTTTCCAGTCATCGTCCAACATTCAGCACCATAAAGCAGTACACTTTCAACTGTGGCCCGAAAGAAACCTACTTTGGGATGAGTTTTTAGGTTTGTTTTCCACACTTTCATCATTTTGTTCAGTGCACCCCAAGCTTGTCGAAATTCTTATATTCATGCCCTTTTCGCCGGATTGTATCCACGAACCAAGATATTTGAAGTTATCTACTTGCTTCAATTTGTTCCTCCCAGTGTGACAAGATCTCCTACAGGTTGATTGTACAGCATGTATTCCGTTTTCTTGTAGTTAACATGCAGACCCACAGACCCACAGCTTGTCTTAACGAGTGATGACTATCTAGGGGTGATATTTTAATACTTGACATAGCTTTTAGCCGTTACAGATTGCATTTGTCGCGGTAGCATTCAATTTAGGTCGGATTTTAAGGGTCCATTTTAGGGCCCTCAAGGCGGTAATAAAATACGTTAAGTTAATTAAGGTCTTCAATCCCGACAATGTTTGGGAAAATTGAATTTTGTTATCCTGCATAGGTCGGTATAGTTGATTTTCTCGGAAAGCCGCTCTTAAATAGTCGACGAGAAACAATGACCTAAATTGTTAAATGAAGGGACAAATTACCTACCTTAACAACAAAAAGCACACTTGATGCCCTTCGGAAGCCTACTTAGAAAACATAATGCAGCTGCAGTCACACTTGGGCTCGCAAGGTGTTCCAAATGACTGATCCTAATACTCCACAGTACAGTCCAAGGCAAGCGACTATTTATTCCACTTTTTGTGAGCGACAAGGAATCTTCCTGCGCTTTTTACCAAAAGTCCTTTCAATTATTACATCGCTTCATGGGGAAATACCATAATCTGCTTTTAACGTAGCCTGACGTCAAAAGCAGGTTGAACGTAGCCCGTCACGGGTTAGGGGCAAATTATCGTGATGAGCATTGCTCCGTTCAGCTGTAACGAACTTCCAAGCAGTGCGGCACTTATATAAGCTGTATAGGTATATACCACCCAAAAGTTATGGTTTGGCGCCGTTTTGGTCTGAAAACGGGTATAGATTTTGCCCATTTTGGTCTGAAATCGGGTATGGGGAACTGCGATAGTGTAAGAATGTGTTTGTCGTTTCAATTATAAATGAATAATGAATAATTATAAGGATTCATATTTACAGTTGTAATGTAAGGTCTCTTTCCTTTTGGCTACAAGGTGTTGAAACTGCTGATTACGTTAACTTTAAGCGACAAAGAATCATTCTTAGGCTACGAAAAAAGCCTTTTCTCCTCGCTCCTACCGTTAGGGACGTTTCGCTAGCATTGTAACTAAACGTTCTTAATGGGATGAGAGACTGTGGACTAGGTATGTGCCGTTGTGAAGAGTGTGATTTTCAAGCGGTTTATTCTGGGATAGGGTATGAAAATCAGAATTTTTGGCTCTAAACAAGGGTATAGTTTTCCTGGAAATTAATCAATTTGTTGCCCGAAGATTTTAGCCTAGACTGGGGAAACTAGGAATTGACAAAAATATATACATTGTATACAATTAAACTAACAATCTATATTCTAGTAACTTCAAGTAAATGCAAGGCAACCTTGTCGCTTTCCCATTTTTTTTTAGGGAAAAGCCCTGGGACAAGGTTGAATGCAAGGCTGATAGGACAGTTCTCAACGAAGAAACGGTTTCGCTGTAACCTGAGCTTCCCATAGTTATGTGAGGAGATAAAATTGACTATGTGGGTAACGAACTTCCGGTATGGGCTTTCGTTTCTTTATTAGTCTTCCGCTATCATATTATTTGAAAAAGGTCACCACGGGGTAGCATGCGAAGCAGAAACGGCTGTTTTTGCAGGCTAACCAGGGGGAAAATTAGTTTCACTTTCGTGTTTCCGCAGTCGTCATGGTAATGAAGCAAGGTGCTCTTTGTGTAAATCGCACAATCACGTGATCCTAGAAATCTACTGTTAAGAATAAACTCGTGCAGCCCTCTGCTCTGGGAATTTTACCACGTTTGTCTTGAAGAAACCGTATGGAAACCCACTAGCGCCACTAGTCAAACATTCCACTTTTCTCATCGAGGATCGTATTCGTTGACTTTTATGAACCCGTTATTGTAAGGTAAGAAGATAAATTTAACTTAGCTTTTGCATATAACCCGGATGCATTTCCCGTACGCTTCATTGAGCCTAAAGCCCAAATGGCAAAGACAGCAAGAAGATTAACGATTTTTATTCAGGGATAATTCTTAGTAGATAAGCCTTATCATATATCTATTTTGTAGTGAGATGCCGGGATTTCGTTGTCCCAATTGTGACGTTCTTTAATTTAGGTATGGCTTCGGAATTTTACGATGACTTTGCGTTAGTTCAGACGTCCACTCTAATCAGACGCTTCACCCAAAACCGAACTCGGGGACACTATGAACCTTTACAAACAAGAAAACACTTCGATTATATCAGTTCTGGGTCTAGTGCATCGAAAGATGGTTAATTTTTACCAAGGGTTAAGCCGTATTGCTTGTCTAGGAACTTATAGCTGGAGGTGAAAATATTGTTGAGCCTTTACTCTAAGATCCAAACACAAAATCATCTTGAAATTAATCTGTAGGAAGGTAAATACAATTGTGGAATAAAATTTCATACCATAATTTGCAGTAATCGGCCTTTTGGAAACAGGGCCCTGTTTTATAAACATTGCAACAGTGAATCAAGAATATTTAATTTTGATACTTGATTTAGGAAGGCTTGTTTAACCTGCAAGCTCCAATTTTTATCCCGAAGAGGCATCGAAAGGTTTAAACAAGCCCAAAGGGAACTCTTTTGAGCACTGCAAATGATTCTGAGTGACTATTAAAAGTTAGAGGCCGACGATTCGTGATTTGTTTCCCAACCTGTGATCAACAATAAGAAAATAATTTCGCGTGCTTTTTGCCAAAAATCATTTTAATTATTACGCCTTTAGGAGAGGGAAATTATTACAATTTTGACAAAACACAAGTTGAGTTATTTGCTAATTTTAAGAGTATACCATATTCATTGACACGGGTCATAAGTGACGCTTACAATCGTGATTAACGCATATTTTTGGTTCAGTTCACAACTTTTCCTCTAAAAGCCCGCTTGATTCTTCTTACTGTTTATAAATGAGCGTGTTCTTTGGCCTGTTTAGGGTTTCAGTAGCTTATGTGCCTTATACGACGTGAACCTAAACGAAATTAATAGGAAACGTTGCCGTAAATAGCAATTTTGTAAATCAACTGTAGAATTTTTAATTGAAATTTTTCGCCAAATTATGACATTATTCATCACCCACGACAAATATGAGAATGAGATTTAAGGAGCATTGAAAGAACAAAATAATAAAAGATCACTGAACCGTTCCATTTCAGAACAGGTCGCAAGTAATGCGTGACATGTATTGGACGTTACTTTACGTCAGAATGGGAGCCAATCAAAGGACGACTAGCCTAACAAGCACGTGATGTTTCTTTACCGGAATACTGAATTTCTTAGGAAGTGTCACGAGGAAAATTTATTTTAGCAGAAATGCCGCAATAAAAACGAGAGAAACTCTTCGGTCGTCTTTTGTGGATCTGTTCGATTTCCTATCAGTTCTAAGGGGGCAAAAATTGGGGTAAGACGATTGACAGCTAAAACGGTAGGAACTTTTCAAAATTTATGATGGTCGAGGAACAAATGGTGTGTACTTCCGCTTTATGTTTGAATTTAGAGGAGTTTTTGTGATGTATTAGAACCCCTAAAAGGCTTGTTTGCGAGATTTTGAATCGCGATTTCAGTATCAAAAACGTGACAAATGGCACGCTTGGAAATTATTGCTCGAATTGCGGGGGGCGCGAGGAACCTGGGAACCGTAAATAGGAAATTTTAAGATGGCGGCCCCAAGTGAGCCAGACGTGCAACAGGCATCAGTGGCGTAAAATGGGCCTTAGGACAGCAAAAGTCACAATTTCAAAGGGAAATTTCAAATGAACACAAGTTAAGAGATTTAGAACGAACACTTAAGAAGCTTGAAAAGGTATCAGAGGCCGTGTTGACAGGAAAATTTGGACCGCTTCGGCATCGGCAGAAGAATGAAATCACTAGCCTGTATCCAATGTTAGAACGGATAATGGTGCATGCAAAACATGGCATCAATCGACGTCTTACTGTAAGAATGAGAAAGCTCCATCCTTGGAAGGTCCGCTTTGACATTCCAATGCCTCAAGAAGTTTTTTCGACCTCTTGCACAAAGGTATTATAACAATTATTATTATCATGTCGAGAGTTCATATATTCTTGTACCTAATCACTCTTGTCTTGGAGCCTCCTGATTCTCTTTTTTAAAGAACACAATTCCTTACTTTTTGATAAATATTCATCGCGGAGGATAGCCTTCTGTTTTGATAATTCACCGAGTATAGTAGAAATCGACGTTTCTGCGAGCACGTAGTTTTCCTCCGCGGGGATTTTCTCTTACTGGCCATGTATATAGACTGTGTGACAAGTGACCTTCAACAGAAAAAAATACACAATTTTAGAACGAAAATTTCAAACGGATACGCTTCAATTTTTGAAAGATATACCTACGAATAAAACAAAAGATACGTACCTTTTCTAGGTAACTATGTAACCGCCGCAACAAAACTGAAATAACTTTTCTTAAAAAGCTATCTGGAGACAGAATTTTCTCTCAGCGAACTTGTCAGAAGTACCTTCTTTGCTGACATTAAATAGGTTTCAAAATATTCTCCTCCAAGTCAAACAGGGTACCAAATGAAAGCTTATTGTTCGAGGATTTTGAATTTGGCGGCTTTTCACTGTTTACTAGTTACAGGTCTTCCTCAAAAGGGGCAAAGTCTGACTGACCTTTCCTCTTCACGGGGAAAGTGAAATGGCCGCGGAAGATTTTCAGCAACAGGACTTGGGAAAGTCGGACATTCGATTTGGCCCAATTTCCAGCATTTATTTCCAAGCGTGAGTCCATCACTCTCTGCGAAAAAAGAGGAAGGTGTGTTTTACTTTGAAACTTCTCTCTCTTGATGAGCTTTGTCAGAAAGGCCTCTAACATAACTTAGCTGAGCAACAGACGAAAGGATTCGCATAATCCACCAATACTGAAAGCCTGTTTTATTGAATATCCATTTTTTCCCAATTTAAGCTGTTCTTGAAAAATGGTGTTTGACTATGGACATCAATCCAAAAAGTAAGCTGAAACGTTAAAGCTTATCCCAGCTGTTGTCACTTTGGCTAACACTCTAGTGGAGCATAGAATTGGCAGTTACCCTTAGTTTTGAGGGAGACAGAAAGCTCTGTTGAGCAACAATTTCATCTATAATGTAAAAAGTGGAACAAATTCTGACTAAGCCATCAATAAGGTTGTCATTTCTAATATGGATAAAAAATAAGGATATAAAGATGAATGGTACTGCATGAGGGCTCCTGTACTGAATGTATTGGTAACATTGGCAAGACAACAAGATTGGATCAGTAAGTTGATGGTAACTTTGTAAAGGATTATTTTGAATCAAAACATTTTCCATCTGTTAATGAAAATCTAGTATTGAAGAACAAATTCATCAGAAATTTACATTACCTGATTCTGACAGTGATGCCATATCAGAAGAATATGATGACACCCGAGAAAATTTTAAAGTTAATAAAAGTGAGTATGAGAACTTTTTGAAATTAGATGGGAGTCACAAAATTGTTGGGAAGTTTGGAGAAAAACAGCAATCGAGTAATTGTTTAATCAGATGAACCCTTTTTATGTTACTCAAGCAGCAAATAAAGACCTGAAAAAGTATGTGAAGAATGAAGTTAAAAAAGACAAATCATGTCATACTGTAATGTCTTTCGGTATCTCATGGATGTTGTTAATGAATGTCTAGTCAACTGGATACCATGTCAATGTATTACATGCAAATTTGTGATCTAACAATCTTACCAAAAAATGGGAGAATAGGCTTCTTTTTTTAACACTCATCAAAACACAAGACTTGGGTTATTTTTTAGAGTTGTTTTACAGATGTACAGAATGACTACTAATTATACATACATTTTATGCATCGATTTTGACAATAAAGATTACACGAAATAAAACAAACAAGAATTTTCTTAACATTTTCTGCTTTATGAATTAAAAAAACAAAACAAACAAAATATCGTATAGGTATTAATAAATACCGAAGACTTAGTTTGGTACATTGTAAAAGAGGCAAGTGTTAGTTCCCCTGTAATTGAGTATTTTCCAGTACATAATCAGTGATTTGTGCCCTTTTGTAGATAAGTTTAAAAAGCCAAGAAATTGATTGGAATTAATGGTTAATACCTGTATATAACTATCCTAGTTTCTGACAATTTTATTCATTTCATCAGCAATTAATTTTAGAAGATTGTTCCACCATTGATGTCAATAATCTATAGTGTCATTCTAGAGGTTGTTATTTTTATCTTCTTATAGGCAGAGGGTGGGGAGGGTATAGTAGTTGCAGCATCTTGATGATAATTTTTTCAATATATAGTTCATTAATACCGATCATTCGTTTCCGATTATCATTTACTTCATAGAATTTTTATGATCAATTAACTTGAATATTTTTTGTGCTTCTTCCCAAATCTTCATGACTGTATATGGTAACTTTCCTTTAAATTGTATAAATTATTGATTATGTTGACTTTTATGAAAATCGTCAAAATCTAAAGTACCAGTACTGTGATTATCAGTAATTACTTCTCTTTTTTTTCACAACGATTTCTTTATGTTAAGGAACATATTTTTGAAAAAAAAAAGGACAAATTATACATCCCAATGAATTAGTCAATGCATAATGATCTACTTTACCACAACTCGCTACTATGTATAATTATAATAACTAGTTTTTCTACTGTATGTTTTCAAACAGATCAGTAAACTTTTCGAGTAAACTTTACTGACAAAGACAAACTTTCTGACAAAAGTTGTGATAAATTTGTCAAAATCATTGAACCGTGACTTGACTCAAAGGGAATTTCCCTACATCATTTGCAAATGAGTATGGTAATTCTGACTAGCAATTTCACATTTAAGAGTTTTTTGGGTTTTACCCTTCTTATTTGTCGAGGTCAAAATCGAACGCAGAATTGAAAACCAGAACCGAGAAAGTATTTTTGAACCGCAAACAGTGCTGCAATCTGTAACAGAATTTGCATGATTCCATGTAAATTTGGTGGTGAAAGATAACTCCACTGAACTTGCTCGGACCCCGTAGTAATATTTTTCAGTGACTGCTCTAGAACTGCCATTGTAACTGTGAGAAATTGAGCACACGTTTTCTCTTTAAAGAGTTGTAAAATATTTCGCTAGGGATTGTGAACACCTTAAGAAATATTTCAGGTTAACAAGTCAATGTTTGCATATGATAGTACTTAAAATTAATCTATGCTATGTTGTGTGCTTTTCTGATAAAAAAAAAAATATATATATATATATATATATATATATATATATATATATATATATATATTCTGTTTTTTATATTAAACCAACATACCTGTGTAAGTTAGACTTTGTTTGAACATTGGTTAGCTTTTCTTTTTTAGAAAGCTTGTTAAGTTGGCTTAATTAGTTTCTTTCTCTTTGCAGCTACGGCGGCAAAATGCAGCCCTCTGATACGCAGGCAAACTCCCTTGACCGGAGTGTAGTGGTCTTAAAAACAAGTGACATTACAGTAAGGGACAATGATGTGTTCATGCCAAATACAATCGAAATGGCTCAAATAAAAAAGCCGGAAAAAGGGCAATTCAAAAAGGTACAAATTACCAAAGAGATGACAGAAGGAAACGTAACAGAAAAACTGTTGGAGACATTTCCATATCTTCGAAATCATAGGTACATGTAGCGTTATCTTTAGTTATCATAATAACACTCTTGAATATTAGAAAATAATGATATTTTCAACGATTGTAGTCTGTTTTCTCTTCTGTTAGTCATCGGCATGATCATTATATTCATCTCCTGACCTAGGTTTTACTGCGCAGCCGCAGTAGACAATCGAACGAGATTAGACTTTAATGGTGATCGCCGAATATGGAATGGACGTTTAATAAGGAGGTTTCTAAAGGGAAACTCGGCTCTTTATATTTATGTTGATGAGGTAAGTAATGGACATTACCTTTCAAATACAACACTAGAGATAATAAAACGAAAATGTAGTTCTAATTAGGTGCTTTACTTAATTTAAGTACACCGCTAATTTTTTCATCCAACGTCTTTTCATACGGAATATGCCTGTGCCACAAGTAAATTTTAGAACTTCTACCTTTCCCACCGTTTTCTGATTTTTTGTAATTAAATCCGCCGAGTAGCTGTTCTTAATGTTTGTGAAATTTTGCTTGAAAGTAGATTTAGAACAAGAAGCGGAAGCAGAACTAGATTCAGACGTAGAAGTAGAGATAGCAGTGGAAGAAGCGCCTCATTGATACGCTTTCGTTTCTGCTGATCGTGTCGTCCCATTACACAGGAGCAACTAAACAAATGCTGATCAAATTTTTTTTTTACCTAAAAGCTATTCACATTACCTTTTTTAACCGTACATGAAAGAACATACTGAGATGTAAAACTACATTCAAATGTGTTTTTATCATCTAGCTCGATAGTTAAGCTTATGCTGCATTCTGACCTCCAAACCTTGCTCGCAAAATACTGTGATTATTAGTAGTGTTACAGAATTGATGTAACATTTACGAGCAGTGAGGTAGCTACGGTATTGAACGTCCATTGGAGCCACCTCAGTGAACGGAACCTGGATTTATCTCTTTGAATCGCTCTGGAGATCTCTTATCACAAAATGTTTCAAAAGTTCTTTTTGGATTGAAGTCGAGATAACCAAGTTTTGACTGCTTGAGCTTTAGCCTACGAATGAAGGAGTCTCCTCTGCTTGCGTGCTGACGTCTTCAGGAAGTGTATACATATTGATTTAACTTTCTTTACCTGTTTTTAAACTTGGATTACCGGTTGATTTGTTCTAGTTTTAATTACGTAACTTACTGTAATTACTGTTACACTCATTAAATAATAATAATAATAATAATAATAATAAATTATTATTAAATTAAGTTTCTGCTAATCGGAAACATTTTAAACTTCTCATCAAGCTATTATGTCATTTCTTATCAATTTAGCAAGTTCCTGGATATGCAAACATGGCACCTCATTCTTTGCCAATAGGTAATGTGCTAGCTTACGTATTTCATAATGTTTCAGTTGTAACTGGAAAATTGACACTTCTCAACTTTCCATGGGCATGCGAATTCAAGAGAAAATTGTAGTAAATGCTGCTTTGCCGATATGGGAGACGAGACACTTGAATTCCAAACGAAGAAAAAGAAAAGAATGCGTCACTTCCGTTTTACAAAGCAGCAAAACAAACAAAATAGACGAGGGCCCTTCGTCAAGCACTGAAAGAAACTCTATTTGTCGTACACTTACACATGTTTCTGGTCTTCAGGTTCAAGTGTGCATAGCCGGGAAAGCCATTTTTTAACTCAGCCAGCCCAGAGTACGTTTTGTGCATCGTCAGTGCGTGATTCTCCGAAAGAATTACAGGTACAGGTTTGGAAATTGGTTGCTTATAACCATAAAATAATTTTGACCTTGAAATAGATAGGTACAGCTGTATACTATGACTGTCCTGGTGTGTGTAGTCTTGATAGAATAGAATAGAATAGAATAGAATAGAAACTTTATTAAAGTGTCAAAAGCCGTCTAGCCAGGGAAAAAAAGAATCCCTTACTAATTTGGGGACACCAATTAGGGGAGGATATGTTTCGAAACATACTTTTGCGGGAGTGATCATAAGAAACTGCAAGGAAAATGGGGTGCTAAGTGATTTCCCTTAAGAAAACCCTGCTCTTAGATCAGGTAGGGTCTCAAGCATGGAGCAATTAGGAGTTCCTTCCTTTAAAAGAGAAACATACATGTAACAGCACTAGCAGGCGAGCACTCTGTAGGGGTGAGATTGGGTGTCGGGACTTTGTTCGCACTATAGCCTTTAACATTGTTGCTAAATTTTAAGTGTTTGCTTGTAATTGTGATCATCATTTGGCTAATTTTAATCTTCCTAACTCTGAGTTCGATAAATGATCAATTTTTCATCTACGTAATTTTCATCTTAATATTCTTCACAAACAGGATTCCTCATCTCCAGAACAGTTAACTACAAAACGTCCCCCCGAACAAATGACTACTGCAGAAAATGAACTGTCCAATCAGACATTCAAGAAACTAAGGGCAACTAAAGGTGTCTCAAACAACACAGAAACGGATGTTGCTTGTGATCTAAATGCAGGAACACCCCTTAGAGCGCTTGGAACAGCAACAGTGCAGGGAGGAGTTTCTGAAATAGCTAGTTCCTGTTATCAAACAGAAGAACAGTTACAAAATCTCTCATGTAGAAATGCAGATATGAAAGAATCTGCGCATGTTACTGGTCAGATCGAACCATCTTCTTTTGTCTGTCACCAGAACCTAGCTATTCAAGAGGCCAAAAACACTACAACGGCAATAGCTTCCCATTCTCATCTCATGAATTTGTCTGGTAATTTGCCTTTAAAATATCCAGCGCCTCAAATGAGCAGTTCTTGGACTTCCGAGCACGACAACCATGCCTCTCTTCAACAATTCAGTAAATGGAATTCGCCTTTGCCCAATCTGTCAAACAATTCTCCTAATGTGAATACACAGGTCAGTAAAATCATTCTCCTTTTTTGGTCACATCAGTAAGTCCGCAACATCAATAATAAAGATTGTTTGAATATGGTAATCCCAACCTTTATGGTAGGCAGATCGATGTTGCACGTAGCCATAAACTGTCACTATCTGATTATATGTGGACCAAGTTTCTGTAATGCTAAAATATACTCAAATGTGCATTCATCACACTTGAATATTTCATACAAACTAAGCGAAATAGCCTAGATACGGATATGGCCTTGAATCATACCCTCTGTCTCCTTCTGGAATCAACGTTTGGTCGACAAAGTTATCTCACAAATCACTTTTGCACATAATAAATGTTCTAACTCACACGCTCTGCAGTCGTGCTTGGGATTTGAGACCGGCGGCAAAAGAAACTGAACTCATTAAGTTGTACTTTGAAATGATAAGAAGAAAATTATGCTTTAAATCATTAAAAGAAGAAAACATTAGGACATGTAAACAACATGGCAGTAAACAGTTCTTATTTGGTGCGAGATCGGATACTAAAATTCCGTTTTAGTCCGTTTACATAAAAGTACGGTAAATAACGTTTACAAGAATAATCGTCTCTGGAGGCGTTCCTGAAAAGATGCTTTGTCGGTAGCCTGTGCCAGGCTCCAGATAGTACGGACGTCGCAAAAATAAAACAAGCCAAGCGAAAATAATACGCGCGGGATCTGGTGAAGGGGGCGGGGCACCCTCTCTCTCTCTCTCTCTCTCTCTCTCTCTCTCTCTCTCTCTTTGGCTCTCTCTCTCTCTC
>BOPM01000916.1:80960-105402 GCA_022179025.1 Porites australiensis | reverse complement strand
GCCTTTCTTGATAGCAAACGGCATTAATTTATATCAGATCGCTGCCAAATACGTCTTGGTTTCTAAAGCTGATAACATTAAACCACTGTTGCTCAAACTGATTTCTTATTGCATTTTTCCATGTTTTTAGCATCGGCCCGCCGAGTCTGGAAAGCTCAAATTTCAGAAAAGTACTAATTGTATTTTTTGGCCTCAAAAATTTTGTTTTAGGTTGCCCATAGTTTTGAAAACAGATTTTGAAAGAAGAGATAACGCTCTTTAACGTGGTATAAGACTCTTTACTGAAAACGAGGTACCAGTCGACGATTTTGGGCTTTGAAATTTGCCATTTTTTCATTGAACGAAAACGTTCAAAATATTGAAAATAATGAAAAATCTCCAAAATATTACATTTTCGTTTAAACTGAGTAAATCACCACTTAAAGTGTGTACAATTATGTATTTTTCTGAATACGTTATTTGTTGTTCGCATTACAATTGATTTGGTTTTTAAACGATTTTTTTTGTGACTCATGGTCTTAAGCCTGTAAAACCAGGTCCGAGAGCCGCGAAACCAATAATGCCCCCGTACGTGGAAAATAATTATCGGATCGAAGTAAAAATTACATTTATGTTAATAGCTTACCTAGTGCTACTTTGTGAATGTTTTTGAGAATTTTCGATTTTTCACTTTTGTAGACCTCTGGTCGATATTTACTGACATCCGCTCTTAATCCATATACGTCCCGAAGGTCGTAGGCCCGAATGATGTATGTGGATCAATACCGACGTTCGAGGTATTTACCTAACTTAGCTCATAATATTATTGCTGATAGATCTTTATAAAATGGAAAACACATGTGCCTGTCGCTAAATAAACAACAACAAAAAAAAAACAATGAAAGTTACAAAATTGTGAGATTTTTGTGGCGTCCTCAAGGAAGTTTGCTTTGTATTTGTTGGTTTCTTTGTTCAGTTGTTTTGACCATTTTATCGGAGTGTTCGATTATTCAGTAGGACAGTCCATGCCTTCATGTTATCATAGAGGTCATGGACAGCGACGAAGAGCTTTTTCTGACACAAAATTGTTTTTCGCAAGAAGTATTGGAACCTTAATTTGGCATGGAAAACACAGACAGACACACGGAAAACTTCGGCAGACCGTAGAATGACTGCTATCGTTGACGACGGAGAACTTGTAAGGAGGAGGGTATCTCGAATACCGCAAAATACACGAATAAACACATCGTGGGCAGTCCGTGTCAACCGTGTATAATGTTGGATCAAGGAGGGTTGTACCATGTGATGTTTCTTGTTCGTTTTCTTTTGTTTTTCAGAGCTTTCCCTTGTGGGGGGTTGTGTGTTAACTTGTGGTCGTATCCGCTTTCTGTTAGAGCTTTCTGGTAAGGGGCAATGGATTCGTCAAATACTCCTTTGCTGGATGAGATGCTAGTTAACCTTTTGTTAATGTTGAATGGAATATTCTTTGGTAGTGCTGGGGGTTGGTTGCTCTGTAGGTGGACATACGACAGTTTGTTATTAGGCTTCATGAATGGCTTGTAGCACCCGTTTGTGAGGTTGAAGTTCACATCAAGAAAGTTGACGATCTTTTTGTTAGCTTCGATTGTGTTCGATTTGAACGCTGGCAGACTTCTTGCTCAGGGTTAGTACAGGCCATGGAAACCTGGAAAGTCATGGAATGTAAGAATTTCGTTTTCAAGGCCTGGAAAGTCATGAAATTTAATTTTCGGTCCTAGAAAGTCATGGAAAATTAAGTGTTTGTTTGGTAGATTAATTAGTTGATGCAGATGGCAAAACAAGGATAATGTAAGATAAAGAGGAGAAATTAAACAGCGCGAACGGCACGCATTTTGGTGGATATCAGAGTTTGTTTTTGCCGAACTGTTTAAGGTAAAAAAAAAATATGCTAAAACAAGTAAAGTTTTGAAAATTTTCGAAAGTGACGGCTAAACCTAAGGTCATCGAAAATTTAAAAAGTCATGGAAAAAGTTGTGGAAAGTAACAAGTAAAGTTTTGAAAATTTTCGAAAGTGACGGTTAAGCCTAAGGTCATGGAAAACTAGAAAAGTCATGGAAAAAGTCGTGGAAAGTCATGGAATTTGAAGACCTCGAAAGAGTACGAACCCTGTTGCTTGGGTTTTTCAATTTCTTTTGGAGTGGCCTAGCAAATTGCGACGCTATCGTCACGGTACCGGCCAACTTCATTTTTGAATTTTGGTGCTATCAAGGACAACATGTAGGCTCCTATTAACTCCCACGTTTCTGCTCCGTTGTAAGAGCTCATGGTGACATCAAACATGTTGTTTGCGTTCTTCTTGGTCCATGGAGAATTTTGGTGGTGAAGGAGTGACTTTTTCGCGTGGGTGATGATGTGACGGTCTTGTTGGGTGATGGTGGTGTATCGTGAGGCATAGCTCAATTTAATGCTTTCAGTAACAGGTCTTCAGATATGGATAGGTAAAAATCGCACACGTGAAAGGTGATAAATGCGTGTTTTTCCTTTTCCGGTATATCTTTAAACGATTCTGTGGTATTTTAGTACTTTTCCACCCGTTCACTTAAGTCGCTTGTGTAATTTCGTGGTTTATTCGGTCGAGGATGTTTCTGCTGATGATGCCAATTTCGGATTTGCATGGATTAATGAGTCTGCAGGTCGGGTTATTTATGAAATCAAATTTGTGGTCTTTTAGCGTTATGAATGAGTATCTGGGCGCGGAGGCTTCAATGCGGTTTGCAAGTTCCAGTTTTTCTGCGATTATCTTGTCTTTTAAGGTGTTCATGTCCGGCACCTTTGGGTTTGTCTTCTTGTATCTCTTCGTAACGTTTTTGTTTACAAATGTCACGTAGTCGTTGGGTTCAGTCTTGTAATAGTTAGGCTTCCTGTCTTCTTTTAGGAAAGAAGGCTTTCCAACGCATACGCTGAATTAAGGATTCTGTTTTAGCAATAATTTGTGTTTGAAGAAAGGCATTTTTACTTGGGAGCCGGATGTTCTTTATTGAGTACTCGAAATCCTTCACTTGGAAATTCATCCTTGACAGCGCTCAACTGTAGGGCAATTAAATGAATTGAGCGCTCTTCGAAATACGTTCTACCTAGAATACAAGCATAGAAAATATATTTACATTTGCAGTTCCAAACGGACATTTAATAACGCCTAATACTTTACTGTTTGATTTACTGGCAATCATATTGATATAATTTCCCCATGAAAGGTAATTTGACCCCAAGGTCTTTGAAACAGTTCACGTCCTTTAGGGTTTTTCCTGAAGTATAATCGGGTACTGATCTATACTAACGTATATAAGTGTAATCTACAACTAAAATGTTGAAAAATCTCAGACCTGTATTTTTGTAAATGAAAGATGGTTTCAACCCGCTTATGCGCAGCAGGTTTCCTTGCCATAACATCTTTTACGCTCTTTTAGGATCGTCACAGAAAGTTCAGGTGTTATGGCTGTTGTTTTACAAAGCAGCAGAAAGTGGTGTTAAGGGGCACAGTTTACCATTACCGGAGTTTGCTGCTATGAATCATGATCACGAGAACGCCGCCCTTTACCTTGAAGAGATAACTAAAAGGTAAATGTAAAATGGAAAGGTTAGCGTTATCTTTTTCGCCACTAAAGAAAAGTGTTTATTATTCATTCAAAATATTTCCACGTTTCTGACACGCATAATTCACCATAATCAGCTACTGTTGACCAAATTTGGAAAGAATTTTGTCCTAATGAACCGGTGAGGTCAAAATAAAGTAAACCGTTAAGCGTTGACCGTGAAAACCTGGGGACGAGGTTGCGTTGTTTTCAAATTGGTAGTTAGAACAAAATGGTGGAACAGTCGACGTAACATTTTACTCATTTCACGGCGAAATATTGTCTAAAAACATGAAAGAACAGCATGAAGACGGACGACATCTGCTATATGGGGTATATTTGCAGACCTTTATCTCCTAAACTTGCCGATAAAGATGCATTATCGATATGAACTTACATCGACCAAGGTTAGGATGTTTTACCTTGTTTTTAAACTTGGAATTATTTTGAAAAAATAATAAAACAATTATTGAATTCGGCTTTCGTAGGATATGAAGAATTCTGCATATCTCGGAGGGTGTTATCCACCTCGGCCTTGGTGGATAACACCCTCCTCGATCGGCAGAAATCTTCATATCCTCCTCAGCCTCATTCAATAATTGCTAAATAACTTTGAGTAAGTGCTGCTATATTTCTTTTTTTGTATTACTTGTAGATCAAAACCGTTAAAATCCGAACCTCGTTAAGAGTGGCAGTTTGAGAAAGGACGAAAAACATAAACTCAGGAACTCAACAAAACTGTCTTATATTTTGAAAAATCTCCATAGCACATGGTTCAGGACTTATAATTTATTCAAAAGCGTTTAATTACTGATGCACGTTTCTTTTTATTGAGCTATTTTTTCAAAATAGCTCATATGTCAGTGGTGTGAGCGTATGTATCTTTGTGGCTTTGTATCTTTGTATCTTTGTATGTCCGAATGTTTGTTGCGAGAGCCAATAAAGTTGAAGGTACTATGAGTTGATGCTTAGGAACCAATGAGATCTTGGCATCTATTTAAACATGACATTGCTAAAGGTCGAACAAGGGCACTTTGAGACCGCCATCTTGATTCTTTACAATTTTTTTTGTCTTTTATTACGGCTACAGGTGTTTAGAAGCATTACATTAAACATCTTCATGATTCAAACGCTGTGTACAGCGATGCAGCTTTTTAAGGGTTCATATTTTTGTGTGGATGCTGCTTCAAGACATTTCCGACCGAATTCGGCTATCGCGAACGGTACAACGCACGTATTTATGAGTTCTGTTTCACCTGCTTCAAGGCAGAGTATAAAAAATCCTATATTTTCCAAGCTGTTTCAATGAAACAATAATTGATATTTAGATATGGACTTTAGTTCGAAAGTATGCGGCCTATAAATTGTGGTTTTAGATGTTTGAAAGGCAGCTTATTTTTTTGGATGTTTTACCGAGTATTGTTAATCCTGTAAACAAGCTTTATTCTCCCGCTTAAAAAGTTCAACAGCCCTTTTTCGTTCCGGCAATTAAAACATGCTTACTAAGTATTATGGGTATTGAAACGTATTTTATTTACTAAAGATGCGTAACTTAAGCCCGGTTTCCATATGATCGCTGAGACCGCTGAGAAAAAAAGTTCAGCAATCGCAGCGATCATAGCGATCATAAGGAAACGACTTTCCAACGATCGCTGAGATATAAAAGGTTCTATCTCAGTGATCGTTGTCGCTGCGATCGCTGGAAAGTGGTTTCCATATGATCGCTATGATCGCTGCGATCGCTGAACTTTTTTTTTTTCTCAGCGATCACAGCGATCGTAGCGATCATATGCAAAACAGGCTTTAAGTAGAAACAGTTGCGTTAGGGAATAAAATTGGAAGAAGCTAGTTGACACTAATTAGATATTGTTTTAGTGAGTGGAATAACATGATATTAGTAGAAATATCTTTCGGCAGTTTGATAATTTTCTTGGAAGGAAATGAATGTTAGGCTATCAACCTTAACGTTGTTTGAAGCGTAATTTAATTGCAAATACATGTATTGTAAGGCCGAGGTGATTTTTTGAAATCGTTTTAGGAAGTTTTCTTGTAAACAATTGAGTTGTTTTAGGTACGAACTGTAAAAGAAACAAAGTCCAGCATCTTCACGTGCAAATTGTGTGCATGAGTTATTTTTATAATTCTGTTTACTGGGTTACTGTGTGATAACTCGAATTCCCTCACGTACGAACCACGAAAGGGGCAAAGTCCGACACTTTCACGTGCAAACTGTATGATTTTCTACATCTCATGCTGGCTTTTCACAGTAATAATGGTAACTTGAACGTATGAAGACATCTTTATTTTTGTTACTAGTGCTTAAGTAAACTAGGCTCTTTTCTTTTAAGAGGCAAAAACTCATAACACTCTTAGAATTAAATGGCCAGAGTTAAAGACTGTTTCATTAAAGTAGAGTCGCACGTGATAAGCTCGTGAATAGTGATGATGCAACCATCTATAACAATGGTGAAAATCTTAGCTATTCGGTATTCGACGACTTTCATTATTTTAAGAAACCATGAAGAAACCTTTAAACCTTCTAGTCTTCCCTCTAAGCAACGTTTAGTGAGTTGATATTCATAGTACTTTAACAATTTGTTTATTTTGCACCAGATGTCCGAAGGAAAGATAAAGAAAAGTAAATTTATCAGATCGAATCGGCTATGCGCTGCGGTTCTCGTTTTCATTAGTGTACAGCAATGCCCAATTTCGCACAAAACAGAGCCTTCATTTAAGATTAAGACAGTAGATACTGTTACACTGAAGCATTCAAAAAAGCTCATGCACGTAAAACGTGCCTATATTTTCAATAGTGAGCTTAACTACCAGTTAGCTTTTCGTGTCGACATGAAAAGCTATCCAGTATAGTGTGACGGCACAGAACTGGAAGAAGTCGTTCACACACATCGAACAAACACCGCGGCAAAACGCACAGCGGATGAGCGAAAGAATTCAACATCCGGTTGCGTACATAAACCAGCTGAGAAAACATGATATTCCCGTCAAGAAAGTTTTAAAAAAGATAGGAAGAAAGTGGAGGAAAGGTACAAAAAACTGTCTATTTTGAGAATTCATTTTTCTTGGAGGCTTTCGCGCCAAGGTGTTTTCTACTTGCACCAACGCTAAAAATAGTGTTTGAAGTTTGTAGGTCGCTATTTTTTGTTCATGTTTTTGTTTGTTTGTTTGCTTGTCTTTTTTTTTTTTTTTTTGGCTTTCTTGCATACTACTGGTTTGGTATTTCCACTTTTTCTGGAAGAAGGCAATAACCGAGAAAAGAAGAGGTAACCAAAATAAGGACGTCAAAATTATCTTTTAACACTGGAATTAACCAGAATCGTTGTTGTTTTCCAAACAAAACCCAAAATTCTAGACTGAGCAGTAGAAGAACCGGAAATAAAGGCCACAGTACATAAGCTGCAAATGATACCTTTATCGACTTGAAAAAAAAATTTCCTAAGTGGAAAATGGCAGTCAAAAACGTTTTTCGTAAACGAAATTATCTACTGCTCAAATGAGACAAATTTGGTCAAGTTATTATCTGCTAAGTACTTACCTTCTATAAATCTCCTAATCGACTAATGGTTTCAGTGATCTGTGCCTGGTTATCCATAAAAGCAATTTCAAAACAACAAAATAGACAAAAATACGAGCAACATGGAGCACAACAGTAAAACGCAGGCTGCACATAGAAAGAAGCCGAGCACGACAGACTGATTAAAAGCGTGACTGAAAAAGTTGACCTGAAATGCTTAACCTAGCGCATGCGTAGACGTCTTGCCGTGGTGTTATCGAATATCGCGCGCCGAGACGGTTGGCCGAGAGGGTTCAGTGTCTTAAATGCCAGTTCTCACTCCTGAATATTTCCTTCGTCTAAGTGGGTTCCAGTCCTCGATCCTACTTATTCACTTTCGCTATGGTTCAAATACCTGTTTACACTGCACCAAAGTGTGGCACAGAACCACGTCCGATATGTGGCGCTCCACCTTCGAGGTCAACGCGGTGCAGCTTCGCTCTGTTACATAAATCGCGCCGAAATCACTGTTCTTATGTGTGAAAAGACGTCATATCCGGTATGGTTTTCGTGGCTTTCTGCTTGCGCAAGAGCTGTCCGGTTCAGTGCGAACATAACCGTTCGAAACCTATTGCCTTTTGCCTTTCTTTTTGCCGTCCCCGTCGTCGTTGCTTTTTAAAGCTCCCTAAATTTCCGCTTGGGTCCTCCCGTTTAGGCCACGCTGCAGACTTCTTACTTGCATGATTGACATCAAAGGATTACATCACGTTTATGATCACACCTTTCCAAAACAAGGCACTCGTCCACAGTGTAACAGCTGATGAGAAAGTGCGTGATAACGACCAATACATTTCTCTTTTATCTGTTTTAACATATAATGCCTTCGTCTTTTACGCTTTTTCACTGTACAGATATGCCAGCGAACTTTTTCCAGAAGGCCCCAAGAGAATTGATTGGTCAGATTTCCTTGCAGCCATTAATGGATCTCACGAACAAGATGAAGGTAGTAAGTAATTGACCACCCTAATATATAGACTTAGCTAGGGCTAAAAGCGAAACTTCGGTTTATATACTTATGATAAAAGCAATCAAATTTAAACTAATAACATGAACTCTAAGCCGGAAAAAAGAAATCTTCCTATCCCTATTAACTGAAGTTTAGGACCCTTCGGCGTCAGCTCACTTTTAGAGGGAGGGTTGAAATGATAAAGAAAAAACATCCCGTAAACAAACCTATTAAAAATGAAAAAATTGTGAAATCATAGGTCTCTTCAGTAGCAGCAATTCACAGGTTACGATTTCTAGGGTCAGTATTTCTGTCTTTAAGAGAAGACCTAAAAGAAAAATCAGGCTGACTTAGAAACTTTTGTCTTCCTATAAGCCCATTATAGCGGAGCTCCAAGCGCGCGCGAGCGTAGCCCCATACCCAAGAAAATGTGGTAATCTACCCATCCGAGAAATTTTGGTAATCACGTGACTATACGTCCGAACGCTCGTACTCCCTCACCACAGGCATACCAATGTAAAATAACTCAATCAACAGGTATGGAAACCCAAATGCAGCTCGAGGTTACTTTGACGGGAAATCGCATAGCCACCCGCGTCTTGTGAAGCAGAGACAACCAAAGATAAAGACGAAAACGGAAAGCGGAAATTGTTTCTGTATCCGTGTTGTCAAAATGGGATGAGTCGTCGAAACTCCCATGAACTAAAATAGTCCAAAAGTCAAAGTATAACAAAACAAAGCTAAGATACTTTTAACTGAGCGTTTCTTTGTCTTTCCTGGCCGGTTAAAGTTGCATTTTGTCGAGTTTTGCAATCGTAGGTACTATCCACTAAAGAAGAATTAAGAGCGGCTCCGCGTAAATATCAACTAGACGTGGAAATAGCAAAAAATGACCTGGCCTCAAACTCAGCCAGAATAAAGCCCTATGGGCCCTAGTTACAAAATCGTTGGTTTAAGTACGATCGAGTGAATAATATTTTTTTAACGAATTTTTTTCTTCCTGAGGCCTAAAATTAGCAAAAATCATGCAAAATTAGAGTCATATTCAGCAACTTGTACATTTTAAAATAAAGTTGGCTACTAAAATCTAATGACACTTCATATTTTTACTATCTTTGCTCTATAATTTTAACTGATTAGTTCGCGATTTGGTCAGCAAGAGATTTTTTATAGAAATTTTCAAAGTTGTTGACTCAAAATCGCCTAATCAGCCGTCAAAATGTAGCACTTTTTCACGAGCTAAAAAAGCGGATTGGTACATGGCTTTGAACACCAAGGCTTGCCTAGTCTGAAAGAGCATTCTTTTTTCTTCAAATTAGCGAAATAAAATTTTTGGGTAAATGAAATCACGAGCGCAGACAAAGCGAAGCAAATGTAAATGTTACACTAAAAACGGGCGAAAAAACGTGACCTCTGACCGAAGCACAACCAAATGCGAATTACGGTAGGCGCCAAACCTTTAATTATTCGGTAACTTCTCGAAACAATATTGGTCCGAAATGTGTATAGATTTTTTAAAATAAAGCTGAGCTAAAGTATTAAGTGTCAAAAAGTCCACAAAGCAGTAAAAAATACAACAAAAGTCACGAGTATTAGATCTGTTCCGTTTTCTGAATTTTATGCAGCGATTTATGCGATTTAACGAATTAACAATTTTTAATCCAACGATACCCACCTGAGACTGTGTTAGTTTAAGAGTCCATAGAACTTCTCAGAAGATTTCTCAGAAAGACCTCCAGAAGGAAATGAATGAAGAATTTGAACTTATAACTGTAACAATTTCACTTGCCGCGACGGCAAAACGAAAACAACTGTCGAACTGCCACAGGCAAACCAGCTTTCAGTGCAGTCATGCAAAGCTTCGCTTTGTCAGCGCTCGCGATTTCATTTACCTAAAAATTTTATTTCGCTGATTTGAAGAAAAAAGAATGGTATTTCAGGCTAAACAAGCCTTGGTGTTCAAAGCCATGTACCAATCCGCTTTTTCAGCTCGTGAAAAAGTGCTAAATTTTGACGGTTGATTAAGCGATTTTGAGTCAACAACTTTAAAAATTTCTTTAAAAATCTCTTGTTGACCAAGTCGCGAACTAATCAGTTAAAATGATAGAAGAAAGCTAGTAAAAATATGAAGTGTAATTGTATTTTAGTAGCCAACTTTATTTTAAAATACACGAGCCACTGAATCTGACTCTAATTTTGCATGATTTTTGCCCATTTTAGGCCTCGGGAAGGAAAAAATTCTTTAAAAAAATATTCACACGATCGTACCGAAACCAACGATTTTGTAACTAGGGCCCATAGGGCTTTATTCTGGCTGAGTTTGAGGCTACAATCGGCGACAAAATGAGTTGAGACACTTTGCCCAAAACTGGGCTTTTTTACCTTTTATTGACTTCAAAAGGAGGAAATATAGCTTTCCTTCCCCATCTCCTCCGTGCAATGTTGTGCCCTTGTTCTAGCTACCTATAGAAAACAACAAACACCCCAACTTTGAATGGAGGGGACGGGGGAGGGGTGCGGATTCTTGTGTTCTCCGAAGTTACCCTATTTAAGTACAATGTCTCAACAATTTTGTCGCCGATTGTAGGTCACTTTTTGACTATTTCCACGTCTAGTTGATATTTACGCGGAGCCGCTCTTAAAGGCTGGCTGCAATAAAACACGGAACATCTCCACGCGCCTCCACGCGAAGCGACGAATCCGCTCCAAATTGCCATCGGCTAATCTGCAGGTTACGTGTGCTCCGGCTTCTTGCTCGCTGGATCCACAAAACCCATCGCAACTGCACGATAATCGCTTGCTCATCAACAAACACTGTTGACCTTTACGCTCCGCCATGACCGCAAACGGGCATGATTAATACGCGACGTGAATATTCAAGCATAGCGTCTGGGCGACAATGCAGCACTTGCTATGGGAGGGATTGTACTATTGCCTCTAGGTCAATCAATCGGGAAAATAATATTGAAGCCCTTGTAATGTTCAAAAAGACTCAATTTGCCCTAGGATCAATGAACTGCTCTCCATAAAGTATACCTGGATTTTTGAAAACCGGGTTAGCAAAAATATCAACTCATTCTACTACTTGGTAATTTAAAACAATAAAACTCACTCAAAGGCCGATTAAAAGCCTTTATCTGACGCCCAGTTGTAAGTTAATGGTCCCTAGAAACATTCCAACGAGTCCAGATTTAAAATGTCGCCAATTTTAGAACGTTTATTCAGTAATCTGACTTCGTGAAGTTTCAAACCGGTAGCATTTCAGTCTAGAAATTTTCCGGCAGTTCAGTGAACTGCAGCGAAAGAGTGCGTGGTTAAGGCTTACATAACAACTGAAATAGTTGGCAAAACTACTTTTTTCGCGGTCCAATAAACGACAGGATTTCGCATGGAATAGACAACAAACTAAATGTTACATAGTACACAAATTATGACCTTATTATCTGCAAAAACCGGTCTATGGTTCAATGCCATTAGAGCCCGCTGAACTAGACCTAGAACCTATTTTCCTGAGTCGAGGGTTGCTTTTTCAAGGTACAATCAGCAAAACTAAACACCGACGAAACGTTTTTATGGCTGGCACAGAATATTTTGGCGAAACCGCAGTTCAACTACGCGATCACGTACCTGTCAACACCATGCGGAAATCACAAAATCACACACTTTCGCGGCTGTGATATGACATGATATGACTATCCAGAACCACGCATAATCTTCTCACACAAGCGAATAACTCATCATCAGCAAGCCCTATGAGAAGATTTGCAGACCATATTTCTCAAGTTTTATTGAAACAAATGTCCCCAGAATGTTAGAATTGTCGCACCCATGTTTGCGAAACTAATTATTACTTGTCACGCGATTTTGAACGATCTGCCAGACGGCTAACCATTTCAAGGCCTCATAAAAAAAAATAATAAAATAAAAATAGAGGGAATAGAAAGTTTATCATGTTAAAACAAAGAACGTGTGTAGTTTACAAAGTGAACTTTTTAAGCCGAAAATTTTTCTTTTCCTTTTGCCTAACAAACTGTTTGGTCGTTTACCGCGCTGTTTTCAAAAGTAATCTGTTGACATTCTTTTTATCTTGGAAAGTCGTTAAACGTCCGTTAAACCGTGAAAGATCAAATAACAGAAAGCTTTAGCAAAACGTAGTAAAACTAGACAGTACTAGCAAAGGTATACCTCCATCGAAAAACCTAAAAATGGCCTTTCACGTAGCAATATTTTGCAGTAGATTGGCTAACAACTCCAGTATACCAATTCGGCAAGATCTATACTGCAAGAACAAGTTCTGAAAAACGTGTTCCGTGTTATTCTCTTATGAGGTGGAAGAACGTAAATAATTAATCCGTGACACTTAAGCTGGGTCACTTGCCAACGATTCTTCTCTTCTTCTCTCGCAATGTTGTTAAGGAATAGGTTTTTGAGCTGAGTGGACCCATTTTTGCGGCCAACATTGGGGAAAAAGAAGAGAAGAACGTTGATCATTCTATGTGGGCGTCAATAAGATCATTGACCCAAGTTGTAATGTCATAGGCGTACACTGATTTCAAATAACTGTCACTTGTGTTAAAGACAGAATTGTGGGTAGCGACGAAAAAAGGCAGAAAAATTGGGAGGGGGAAGGGAGGGGCGGGGGTAAGATAGTCATTCTGTCTACATCCACTTCTACACAAATCCCTAAATACAAACAAGGCCAAAAAAAAGACATAAGCAAACAACAAAGTAAACAAGCTATTAGACAGGGGAAGTCGAGAAAAATTACGTGTTTGCTAACCCGGTTTTCATAACTCCAGGTAGAAGTACATTTACCTCTGTAGAAATGCATTCTAAGCGCCGCTATAAAATTTGTTCGGCCATTCTAAGGGAACTTGAGTCTTTTCGAAATTACGAGGAATTCAGAATTATTTTCCCGAAAATTTCAGATGCAATTTAACGTATTACGAAGGAGATAATTTTTCAGATTCCTTCTTTAATCACATTTTTGAATACGAAAACTTTAGGTTTTCTTTTTATCTACGAAACATGTGAAAAATTAAATTTTAGGTTTCCTTTTTATCTACGAAAAATGTGAAAAATTAATAGGGAATTTATTAGCATGATTAGATGAGCTTCGAAAATTGTACGTGAATGGAATGGTCATCTAGAAATTTTTAGCAAAAAATTTGCTTCTCCGAACAGATATTTTACAGAAAACAGTCGTTGGGTGCCCTTGACCAGAACTGGGAAAAACAACAATAGGTCTAACTGCAGCACATTTTTGGTACATCTCCTTGCCGTTGTTTTGCGTGAATACAACGTGAAACGTCCAGAAACTTCCTGGGTTTTTACGTTGTATGGAGGAATGTGGTACATGTTCTTGTTCACTTTTTCCACTGCCGCTCATTTTTTTTTAGCTCCGCTATAAAATTCGTATCTGTTCGGTGATCCTAGGGCAAACTGAGTCTTTTTGAAAGTTACAAGGGCTTCAATATTATTTTCCTAGAAGCAATAGTACCATCCCTCCCATAGCAAGTGCTGCATTGTCGCGCGGACGCGGTCGCTAAGCTTGAATATTCACGTCGCGTATGAATAATGCCCGTTTGCGGTCGTGGCGGAGCGTAAAGGTCAACAGTGTTTGTTGATGAGCGAGGGATTATCGTGCAGTTACGATGGGTGTGGTGGAGCCAGCGAGCAAGAAGGCGGAGCACACGTTACCTGCAGATTAGCCGATGGCAATTTGGAGCGGATTCTTCGATTATTCTCAAATTTATAGCGCTTCGCGTGGAGGCGCGTGGAGATGGTCCGTTCTTTTTTTGTTGTTGTTGTTTTTTTTTTCTTTTTTTTCGTAGCCAGCCTTTAATTCTTCTTTAGTGAATAGTACCTACTATTGCAAAAGTCGACAAAATGCCACTTTAACCGGTCAGGAAAGACAAGGAGACGTTCAGTTAAAGGTTTTACTTAGGTTAAAGGTATCTTTTGTTATACTTTGACTTTTGGACTATTTTAGTTCATGGGAGTTTCGACAACTCATCCCATTTTTTCCATGTTATCGACACATACTACGTCTGGGCCGCCTGTGGACAGCCATTTTGTTGATGCATGTCATTTACTCAGGTGTCAAATCCGTTCTTCCTCCACCTCCTAAAGGGTTGGCCATTTGACTTTTGTGGCGGGTTATATGGGTGATTTAGTTTGTGTAAGAATTTTTCTCCCAAACCTCTGGAGTAAGAAATTTTTTCCCCGACATATAACGGTGTAAGATTTTTTTCCGCATTATACGTCATGAGCGATATTTTTTTCAGTGCAGGATATTATTTTCCCAGGTATTTCCTTGCAAGCTTTTTTCCCCCTCGAAATCAGTTTGCAGGATATCTTTTTCTGAAATCACCCATAACCCCCTCAAAAGTGAAATGGTTGGCCCTTAAAATCCACCAAACATTTGCTCAGTAATCAGGTTCTGATTTGTCAATCATTTGCAAAGCCTTTTAAAATAATAGGGGACAAAACTCTCTAGAGGAGAGGGGAAGAATTCGTTTCTATTTACCCCCAAACTGAAAGAACGTAAGGACGTACGGTGACGTCATAACCAAATTTTCTCGCATCGATAGGTTTCCGTTTTGCTCTTAAGTATGGGGTTCCGCTCGCGCGTGCGGAGGCTCCGCTAAAACCTACATTTGGGAGCTTAAGCAGGGGCTTTCTTGAGCGACGCTTGTCAACCCGAAGTGAGTTCTTTTTCCTTCTTACGTGCTTTGACGCTACCGAATTTGTATTGCTAACTATCTTTCCTCTAAAAGAGACCATCTGCCTGAAAATTTGGGTAACACCACCGTCCAAGAATGTAAAATGTCCACATTCGGGTGACTGCGTCGTTTCAAAACGTCTTCACCCTTGCTAGTTCCCTAATTTGCGTTAAATAGACGTAGTATAAAAAATATCTTATTCTACCATTGTGCAAAAAGGTGACACCCGTGAAGACGAAAGCCGCCAACTTGATGGCAGAAGCGACAGCGACAGTAGTTACTATGGAGATGTGGAGTCATTGTCATGTGACTCGGTAGAGCCAATCTCACATTCTGTAGACGACCTTTCAGAAATACTCAGTAAAGGTAATATGAGAGAAAAGAAAACCTCTACCAAAATTCTTCATAATAAGGACGTCCTATGAATAACGTAATTATTCATTCAAAATATTTCGCCGTTTCTGACTGCCTCTAATCCCCTAGTTAATTAGATATATGGAATTTGTAGATGATAACCAACCGATTCGATTGGTAATTGCCCCAGATAGCGTTGCGCCAGCCTTGCTGTGTATGTATGAATAAACTAAAAAAAATGTCGCGGACAGAATTGAAGGCTACTTGGAGACGAAATAGCTGTATTTCTGATTAAAATGCAAGAACACGCCAAAAATATTGCTTGGTGGATGTCATCTACATTTTTATAGAAGAATCTTTAAGAGAAAAACATCTTTTTGAAATCCTGAAACCGTGCCTAGAAACAGGCAAATGTTTTGAAGAACGTCTACAAGGATGTAAGGCTGTTAAGAACTTAGATAATAACACAAATATTTAATTAGGCTTTCGTATGATGTCAGGAATTATGCAGATCTTGGAGGCTGCTATCCACCTTAATCTGCATAATTATTCACATCATACTCGGCCTCTTTCAAAATTTGTTAAATTATAATACACTTTATTAAAAACTGAACCATTGGATAATGCAATTCTAGAGCTCTGATTGGCGTAGCCATCACGGTATATGAGCCATTATACCATGCTCTCCGAATATGATAACTGTACGCGTCTGCTCAAAATTAAAAACAAGCGCTTGTTGGATATGAGATGATTATAGTCTAGATTAGCCTGCGCGCAGACGAAATTAAACTCTGGTTATCTCCGTCTGCGAAACAGCGCCGAAATCCTTGTTCTGGACTTCCAGCTGTGTACCCAGATTTGAGTACGAGCCACGATTGGCCAGTTAAAAAAGGCCTTTGTTTCGTTTGTCGTGATCGCCAATCAGGTTGAAGGGGAATTCGAAACGCACTTCCGGTAATTCGTTGAGTCCGTTGGGGATCCAGAACAAGGATCTCTGCGCTGCTTCGCAGACGGTACTAATCAGAGTTTAGTTATCGTCTGCACGCAGGCTAAGCCTAGGTAGGCTATCTATCAACTCATATCCGTACTCCGTACGCACTCGTGGAATAATTGTTAAGTATGTGTAGCCGGATTTTGGAAAACGTTACTGCCAAATAGACCTATTCTGTGAAACAGTTTTTTTTTTTCGAACAAAAACCCCCAAAGTAGCCAGTGGAAAAACTAAAAGTGCAAACAGTTAAACTTTTCTCTCTCGTCGCTCTTTCTTTTTCTCCTTTCCGTTTCTTTTGTTAGTGTGATTTTCGCGCAAATAAACCTGCCTTTTCTGAGCCCTTTTTCACTCAAATGGCTGTAAATTTTGTTAGGTTCGTTTTTTTTCAAAAACTGGGCTACGGATTAATTCTTTTTCCTTACGTTTACATCACAGCCTCTTTTAAAGAAGATGAGGAAAATACTGTTGAGAAAGATGAGCATGAAATTATTTCTCAACCATTTAACGATTTACCATGGCCACAGTTAGGTGAAAAAGGTATGTCATATAATTGTTTGTGTGCTCTATATTGACGTAGATCAATAAGTCTTTTTGATCTGGCTTGAATTTATTTCCAGAGTGGTGACGATGAGAATTTTAACTTTTATATTGGATTTCAAACAGTTCAATTTGATGAAGCTTTTAAAAAAAATGACGTCATATCAGCCTCTAAGGAAACAGTTCAATTTGATGAAGCTCCAACAGATGATGACGTCACACCAGCTGCTGCAGCAACAGTTCAATTTGATAAAGCTCCAGAAGATGACGTCACACCAGCTGCTGAGGAAACAGTTCGATTTGATGAAGCCACAAAAGAAAATGACGTCACATCAGCTGCTGTGGAAACAGTTCTATATCATGAAGCTCGAAAAGAAGATAACGTCACACCAGCTGCTGAGGGAACAGTTCAATTTGATAAAGCTCCAGAAGAAGATGACGTCAAACCAGCTACTGAGGAAAAACCTCAATTTGATGAAGGTCCAAAAGAAACTAACGTCAGTTCTGCTACTGAGGAAACAGTTCAATTTGATGAAGCCCCAAAAGAAAAAGTCGTCACACCAGCTGCTAAGGAAACAGATCAATTTGATGAAGCTCAAAAAGAAACTGACGTCATATCAGCTTCTGAGGAAACAGTTCAATGTGGTGAAGCTCCAAAAGAAACTGACGTCATATCAACTTCTGAGGAAAAAGTTCAATTTGATGAAGCTCCAAAGGAAAATGACGTCATATCAGCTGCTGAGGAAACAGTTCAATTTGATGAAGCTCCAAAAGAAGATCACGTCACACCAGCCCTAAAAGAAAATGACGTCAGATCTGCTATTGAGGAAACAATTCAATTTGATGAAGCCCCAAAAGAAATTGAATTGATATCAGCTGCTGAGGAAATAGCTGAATTTGATAAAGCTCCAAAAGAAAATATTGTCATATCAGCTGCTGAGGAAACAGTTCAATTTAATGAAGGCCCAACAGAAAATGACGTCACGACAGCCTTTGAGGAAAATCTTCAGTTTGATGATGACACTTTAAGAGGTGAGAAAAGAACATGCTGTTTGCTTTCTATACCAAGAAGTCGACGACGGTGACTTGAGAAAGTGCAGTCAGTTAGGAATCGTGCACACGAATCCGGACATTCTTGAAACCCCACATTTTTTCACCCGAATTCGTGTAGGCGGGGCCTTGGACCTTTATGAAGAGCGGTTTCACAGGGAAAAAGTGAGGTTTCAGTGAGCGGTCTTACTGGTTTCGTGTGGACGGAAGGCCGATTGGTGTGCATGAGGCCTCAATTACATTTATTTGTAAACTGTTAGCCCAACTTCCAAGTCCAGTATTGTTAAATTATTCTCATCAATAAAACGCCCAAGTAAAACAATAGGCTGGCGTATTTAACGAACTGATAATTTCGAGAACTTAACCCTCTGCGGTTTTTTTGAGCCTTTTCTTAGACGAAAAAACATCAGCACCTGACGTTTTCAGTAGCAGTTCGTTTATCCCTCGCGCACATTTTGAGACATGTTTAGCGATGGTCAGTTATTATGGTTACGAGATATGACGTCATAAGTAGTAGGTGGTCAAGCCATTTTTGAGTGAAAATGCATGTACGTCCGAGGGTTTTAACTTGTGTTTTAAATTATTTAGCACTGCAGCAGTTGTAAAGTGTCAAGAAATGGTTATGATAAAAATACTACAAATTGTGAAGCAGAAAAGCCATTATTACACAATTATTCAGTCGAAAGTTTGGAATAGCCAAAATTATTTTTTTCTTCATTGCAGCAATTTCAGAGGTTTACAAGAATGAGGGTAACGATGAATACAAGAAGAAGAATTTCAGCAGCGCCATTTACTTCTACACTGAGGGAATTAAAGTGAACTGCAAAGATGAAGAGCTTAACGCCAAACTGTACAGCAACAGAGCGGCAGCACATTTTAACTTGGGTAAGAAGTTGTTATATATTGGTTGTCTTTTAAAATACCTTATCTTTTGTATATTGAACGGGGTAGCACCATTGAATGATGCACTCACAACTTTCTAGGAGTTCAGGAGTTATGTAAGAACGTTGTTGAAGTTGTGCTGGCCATATTGACTACCGTAAACTGCCGCTTATGAACCCTGGGCTTAAAAGTCTTCGTAAGGGGTTTTAGCTGGGCTAATAAACCGAAGGGCTCATATCCGAAGGGGCTTACAACGTGAATAGAAAAACCGCTTCCGAAACAAGCTAAAGCAGTGCTCACGAAATTCATTTTCTATTTATTGGTTTTTAATTAAGCTTCAAAATCCCTGGCCATAATAAAACGAATTTATTTCAATACATTTGGTAAGAGCTTTAATATATCCAGGAGGGCCTATAATCGGATGTTTTTTGCATGTTGTTGTTCTTTACAGGTAGATAGACCAATAACTGAGGGGGCCCATAGTGGGGGAGCTTATAAGTGGTAGTTCATGGTAATTGTTAACAATTGTTTACATAGGTAATTACTCTGAAACAGTGAATGATGCAAACGCTGCCATTGAATTACAACCACATTTTCTGAAAGCTTTTGTGAGAGGTAAGAGATAAAGGTTTGTGTTAGTCCTGTTAGGGGACGAAAAGGCGGCTGATGCAAACCTTCAACCCATGTGATTTTGGACCGTATAATATCTGTTCAAATAATGAATAAGTATAAACGAGTTCTTCTGCAACACTGAGTCGTAGAGTTTCAAAGCAATATGAGCGTTATCACTCTATGGTGATTTTTTCAAGCCACAATGACAGAAAATGTTAGCCAATTCTATGTTCATCTCTACGTTCATTATCTATCACTATTACAATCACACCCTCGTGATATTTTAACTAGGCGATCTTTTATTAGCTTTTATTATGATGATGATTATGATGCGGGTCAAATCATTTACTGTATTTGTTTTGTAAATTCGGATAAAGTAAAGTAAGCGTTGTAGCTAACGTCTGTGCTTTATGCCTTTACAGGGGCTAGTGCTTGTATTCAAATGAAAAAGTACAACGAAGCCAATGCGTGGTGTGATAAGGGATTAGCAGTATCCTTTACAGGAATTACTATCTTAAAGTAAATTTCCTTAAACTTTCTTTCAGCGTTGAAAATGTTTTTTGGGAAAGGCCTTGTTGTGAACAGGTGGAGGTCTAAACTCATCAGCGACTGCTTGTTGGTTGACCTGCACCGTTCTATAGCGGCTCTCTGATTTGCTTGTTAGCGAGAACAATTAATAGAGCATTTCTCAAAATATATGCGAGCGTACCGAGTGAACCGACCGAATCTGAAGCACCGACTGCTTTTGAGTGTACCGTCTTTACCGAGAAGTGTACCGACTCTACCGGCTGTACTTCGTGTACAGACACTTTAGGGATGTTTTTTGGCGAAATTTTCGAACTGTATGCCGTAAAGACATTTCTTACCGTAGAGCCCATTAGGTGAAGGAAATCCTCAGTTGTGTGGCAATGAAAACAATGAAACCGCTGGCGGCGATAGGTAACAATTATTTACTAAGGTGGAGGTGCGTTAAGTGGCCCTGCGAGGCTCGGTAAATACCTATTAGCCACCGACACTAAGGTGAATAATTGTTTTATTACATACTAAAAGAGTGCGATAATTGAGCAAAAAAATGATGATTTTTAACTCATTTATTGCTAACCTGAGATGTGGCCCAGTTTTAGCAGCCTCCATACATTCTCTCTTTCGTGGCCGAGTGCAAATGATCGACCTGCCTTCACGTTCTCTTGCCGATAAATAAAACTTTTGAAGGCATTTTTGTTTTCATTTGCTCTTGCGGAGACATTTGTTCAATAGGTGTTTTGAAACCATTCTTTTAAAAAAAAAAAAAACATTTAAATTAGTTTTAAGCTCATTAATAAACATGTCAGCTGAATAAAGTATCGAAAGACTCAATTTGCATTTGTATACAAAAAAATGATTTCATCGATAAATTCAAGTTAAACAGACAAAACTTTACTGGTAAAAACTGCCAAACCGAATTTTGTCGCCTTCTTGTTGTCGGTAACAGCGTCTTTGTTTATTTATAAAAGCTATTCGTTTGATACGGCAGCAAACCGGAAAGCCATTTTTATCTCGCAACCTACGCGGGTTTGGCGTCGCACGGAGGTGAATAGCACTGGATATTCCGAGTTTAAGTAGGCAATCAGAGCGCGCAAAATACACTATCCACTGTTTTAGAATGTACTGAAAGTAGATATCATGAATAATCTAGCCGAATTAAGCGGCATACCCTATATTTGCGAAAGGTCCTTATGGGTCGTCTTGGTGGTGCTTATCACATAAAATTACATAAAAAGACAAGGAATGACGCCGCAACTAACTCTTGGCAAATGCAGTAACATATCTGAGATGGAAGTGATACGCTTGGGAATCCCCACCCTCCCCCTCCCCCTCTATAACTTTAAAACCGCTCTTGATAGGGCTACTAGAATTACATAGAATGACTTACTTATCAGTTGCAGCGTTTTGGTATATTCTGATTGACACAGTGATCTTAATTGATGGCATCATGACGTCATAATGTTGAATCCAAATACGTACATAGATAGTACAAACAGTAGCTTCGTTTCTGTCAGCAACAAAAGTTCATGTGACCCAAGATAACTTGTTTCAAGTTTGTTAGCTTTGTTTGCATATTCATACATGTATACGGTATTCAGCACCTTAACTGATGCAAGAGAGAGCCGAATAATCAGAAGTTGTTGGAATTACAGAAAACGGCTTTGGGAGAACTAAGGAAACTGCAAGAGAGCAACAATAACAAGGTAAAAAAGAAAATAATCAAGCCCTATCGTTTAAGCATTTCAGGGGTAATCTTGAAGAACTTAAATTACTGTATTATATGCTGGGGCGTAGCTACCTGCTGTAAGCCACTACGCACATGCTTACCTGAAATTTCGAAGTCGAAGATAAATAAAAACGAGACGAAAGAGTAAAAAAGAGAAAAGGACGAGAACAGAAGACAAATAAGAGATAAAATTGTGGAAATTGCCACGTAACTCTGCTTTAAATTTTGACCGATATTTTTTTTAAGCAAATGTTTTTTCAACGGCATGGAAACGAGTACATTTTATTTGGCAAACTGTGCGCCGGTACCACTGGAAAAATCCCGGTTACGTATCTGATATTCTGCAAGAGCAGTCATTTTTCTAGGCTAATGGACGAAAATCTTTAAACGGCGTCTGCTCTTGTAGGCTGGCTACAAGACAGCAATAAAAAGAGTGCAACTTGCAACTTTGAACTTAACCCTCGAACGTACAAGCAAACTGCTACTCCCACCGTGGTACAAGGGGCGGTGAATTGAACCCCTTCCTTGACTTTATGACATGTTGCAGTATTTTGAAACGTTTTTACCTTTAGTGAGAAGCTTTGATCTTCTTAACAAGATGAGGTATATTTTATGGGTGGTGGCACTGCTAGAGGACTGTGACGTCACCAATAATGGTCGCCACCTTGGCCGCCGTCTTGAATTTTACCAAGAAGTAGAAATCAGGTTAAAACCACGAGAAATGGTACTCTCCTCTAAATCTCAGTTTGACCCAATAAGAAAACGCTCACAACCATTGAGAGAGTGCGGGGTTTTAAGTTTGAGTCTGAGAGATCATGCCATGGTTTGTGGCATAAGAAAGTTAAACTGGATGAAAGCCCTTTACTCTTTGTCCTGTTTGTCAACGATATGCCTATAGTTCTAGAACGATGCCAGATTCTAATGTACGCTGACGATACAGTTATGTATATTTCACCGCTAGTAATGCCCAAGAAATCAGTAGTACTCTTACCAGTGGACTTGCCAAGGTTAATGACTGGCTTGTAGACAACAGTCTTTTTATTCACCAAGGCAAAACAGAATGGGTTTTATTTGGTACTGGTTCTAGGTTAGCAACTGCTTATCTCTCTGTGAATATCGATGGCAAGGAGCTAAAACGGGTTGCTGAGTATAAATACCTAGGAGTAATTTTGAATGAGTCGTTTTCATGGAACGCGCACGTGAATTATTTAATAAGCAAAGTTAGAAAGAGAATAGGAATTCTTGGCCGCACCAGGCGGAGCATTAGTATGCATACTGCTGGTATAATTTACAGATCACTTATTCTTCCTGTTCTTGATTATTACGATACCGTGTGGAACTGTTGCGGACGTACGAATGCTGATAATGTAGAAAAATTATAGAGACGTGCGGCAAGGATTATCATCCAAACCAACAGCAGTGATGAAGCGCTAGCTCACCTTAAATATGATACGCTGGGACTTAGACGGGAGATTCACGCGCTAAATCTTGTGAAGAAATGTCTAAATAAGCGCTGCCCGCAATTTTTAATGGACTACTTTTATTTTAATAGAGATATCGTACAGAGAAAAACGCGGCAAAGTAATCATCTCCGTCTTCCCTCCATCAAATTAGAATGTACGAAAAAAGCTTTTTATTGTCAAGGATGTGCAGTTTTTAATCGTAATTTGTAGTTTTTATTAATAGTTTGTAATTATTTTTAACCTTTTTTAGGATATTTATCTGTTAGCTTAATTAGGACTAGTTTTAAGTATTTTTAACATATTTTTATATTTCTTTTGTATCTAGGGCCTCTAAATCAGTTTTTGTTTTTGTAGGAGTTACCCTAGCTAAATAAATGTATCTTCTTCTTTTTCTTCTTCTCGCTTCAAGCCAAGCGCTCGACTAAACACTAAAGGATACTTGACATATCATAGAAAAGTAATATACAATCTAAGTAACATTCAGCTCCAAAGAACTAAATCACAAGCTCTCTGAAATGGGGTCGTGGAACAACAGCTGGGTGAAAAACCTCCCCGTACGTCCACTTGCACCTAGGAGGAAAACCCTAGGCCAGCTGTACCCCATAAACAACGGTCCCCCGGGCAAGACCAACTAAGTAGAAACTAGAATAAATTAAGAAACGCTACGAACGAGAAAACTAAATACCTAAAGCCTTAGAAACCGACAAACGTGAAGATAAAGAATGTTGGACATACCCGTTCTTAGCCGATTCACTAGCCCAGCGGCCATGACGCTTGAAAAGTCGGTCTGGTACGCCACCATTTGCGGCAGCAGTAGCCCCGCCACTCCTAAGGCTATGGTTACCAATGGCAGAAATATCAGGTACAATATCTGTAAAAGCCTCTAGCACTAATTCTTTTAACCGTGAGTAACTTAAACCTTTAGAGGCCAGGCTTATAACCACATTTAGTTTTGGAAAGCTAGCAAAACAAAGGGCTATCGCAGGAAAGCCCAGCTCTTTCCAAATAACGGTTCATCATAGCAACCGGACATGTTGCTTTCCCAGAAGAAACTACAACAATCCAAGCTCCATCCCTATACTGATCAGTTTCACTAGATTGAATAAATAACTTAAACATGCCATTTTCGATCTTAACATCGGAACGAACAATCGTAGCAAGCTCATAAAATCTGAGAAAGGCAGCAAAAGCTA
Organism: Porites australiensis; assembly: GCA_022179025.1. Lineage (NCBI taxonomy): Eukaryota > Metazoa > Cnidaria > Anthozoa > Scleractinia > Poritidae > Porites > Porites australiensis. The sequence continues at coordinate 81,237 of BOPM01000916.1, read as the reverse complement.
GCAAGCAAATAACAACCGAACGAATATTATACAAAGAGGCCATCGAGTCCGCCTTGCAGGCAACTAGCTGCTCTAACTGAGAGACTGTGATAGGCTCCTTCTTGGCTGTTTGATGGGCCAAGAAACGCTGCGCACCGGGAAGAATACTCTTCACCAACGGATGACCAGAAGGAGAAGGCTCGCCACCCAACGGGTGAAACCAGGCAATGCTATGAACGGCTGACTCCAGGGGAGATGCTGTTTTCGCCTCAGTCATTAAGAGCGGCTCCGCGTAAAT
>BOPM01000916.1:60498-78352 GCA_022179025.1 Porites australiensis | reverse complement strand
AAGCAGGCTATGGCTCAGATTAGTGAACAGAAGAATCGGTGGGCGTTTAAGGATCAGAAACCCATACTATGCAGAGATGAAGAGGGACCTTCCATATGATGCTTACAGAGCTTTGGAGTTGAGTATCAAGAACAGTACTTTGCAACATTTTAAAGAACCTCACTGTGATATTGCAGGAAACAGGAAGGGAACTGTCATTGCTTTCACGTCGGAAAAGGGTGTATTACAACTGTTTACTATGCTTAGTGGAAAAAAGGAAGAAGAAGTGAAAAGGTATTTTCGGCGTTTATTGAAAAGGCGAGGCAAAGCTAAACTAATTGTGAACACCGAAAAGGATTTTTCGCTAATCTATAAGTTTAATAAAGGGCAGCTTATTATTGGCTTTCATTTTGGGGTTTGGAACATCAATGGTTTCCCCCAGCACACATAAACAAAAACCTTTTTATTGCTAATACATGTAGTTCCCGCAGTTGAAGGCTGATTAAGTTGTTATGTCAACACAAGTTGTTTGAGAATTAATTTTTTGTGTCCAGGAGAAAACATGTGAAGCAGGATTGTCATACTAATCTCCATTGATTTAGGTATTAATCACTATTGATTTATCAAGAGGAGGGAGAAAGAATGAATGAAAGCAATGTTTTTTGACTCACAATAAGAGGAATACATTATGTATTACTAAACGGAATGAAAACAGTCAAAACATATGCATGTATTTTGTTCAAATTCACAAAAACAGTTGTTGGGTTACAAAAAAGGATAAATTTTCCTCTCTTGTTTGTAGAATACGTTGTCAATAAAATGTGTGGAACACCTTGTTTGGTGGGCAAACAAAATCCAGATACCTCGTGTTGCAGATACATTGTCAAGCAATTGGCCATGTTTGAAATAAGCAAAGCACTAGGTACAAGTTTAAATAAACAATGGGGTTTGATTGAGTGGAAATAAAACTTTAGTCAGAAATTCAGGGTTGTCAGAAAGTTTTGAAATAGATGGCTGAGTGGTCAAAGTAAGCGGCTAGTCCAGGGATATTTAATTATAAAAAACACCATCCATAAAGAAATGCCAAGCAGGGTAGCCGGCCAATACTAACCAAGTAGGTGGCGATTTTCGCTGGCAGCCGGCTACTTTTGACAACCCTGAAATTATATGATCTGTAACCATGAGTGTTAGAAAGGGATTTCAGTGGTGGTTACCAGTCCCCCTATCATTTAGATCATGGGTAAATTTCTGCCACAGTAGGATACAGTCAAGCCTCACCTTGTAGACACCCCAAAAATCTGGACAGCAGCTAAATCCCTCGCAAAAATAAATTACAGACATTTGACTATATTAATGTCCCAACAGTGTCTGTTATAAACAGAGTTGACTGTTAATACCTACTCAAAAACAATGCCATGGACAACCAAATCAAGATTATATTTTCAATGCTTTATTTATGTGTTTAACATGGTACAAAACTGCTTAACTGGCCAACAATTATCTGAAAAACATTTTCGTGGGGGGTTAAGTTTAAGAGAATATCTAAGCTTTTAAAAAGTGATTTCAAAGAGAACATTTCCTTCCCAAAAATCTTTAACTTGTGTTTCCTTAAAGTTCCATGAATGATATAAAATTTGTTATTGTCTCAATATAATAAAAATTATTATCTCCTTCATAAAGTTCTATAAATAATATAAATAAAGTTTCCTTAAAGTTGTATAAATAATATAAATAACATTTCCTTCTTAAAGTTCTGAAAATTAATATATCAATTAAGTAACAAATAATGGTAGTAACTGTTAACTGTACTGATTTGTACAAGGTAGGGTTAAAGAACATACAATAATATTACTACTGTAACAGTTCTAACTGCATAGTTCCTCATACCAGTAAGAGGCATACAGTATTTTCAGTGATCTCACTGTTTAAGGATCGCATCCGCACTTGTTATTGCAGGGTTATTGCACAAGAGCAGCCATGGCAAACTCATGCAAAATGCATGTGTTAAACAACTAAGGATTAGGTTGCAAAGCAGGCTCGCATTCCACTGCAGCCTCTGCAAGCAGCTTCAATGGTCCCATTTCTTTATTCTGTACCATTCCTTACATTGCTTACATACTTTTCTTGAACACGTTTAGTGATTTGGGTTCTGCATGGACTGTTGCAATATTCGCACCACTTTTCTGCCACTGGGAGACCACAGTAACAATGATCACTTTGAAAAGCCCGTTTTGGAATGTATGTCTCTTTGTTAGAGCTGGCACTGGTTAAGTTGCAGCCTTTCTCCCGCAACCATATAAGGGAAATAAACTCATGACGGAAAACTTGTTTCCAGCGATTCGAGAAGTTTGAGTTCTGGGCATACCGGGAAATTGCTTGATGTTTAGCTTCCCTACCCTCCATGGAGTTAAGGGCCAACCCCTTCCCATACATTTCAAACATCTCCCTGGTGTGAACAGGGACAACATGCCTAAGGGTCCATACTGAGGGGTTGACTTGGAGAAACAATGCACAGGAAATAAAGAAATTCTGGCAAGCTTTCTCAAGATCATCAAGCTGTTTTTTCTCAATTTGCAGTCTACAAAAAAGTGAGACAGCATCCCGTAGTGAAAGGCATGTGAAGGCAAAGACATGCAGTTTAAACTCAACAGGTTGTGGGTCTCTTTCACCCTTCATTGCCTTAATCAGGAACATAAAATTGTGCAGAAATCTACGTGATTCTTCCCCTGTAAAGCGGTACGAAAATGCCTTAGGATTTCCCTTTCCCTCATCAAACCACCTGACCACCTTTTTTGCTAAGCGTGAAAGACTTGCCTCAGTTTTCAGGCTAGTAATAAGCCTGAAAAAAGGAGAGTGTGTACTCACTTTCTGAAACTCATTTACATTCTGTGTTAATTTGGATATTTCAATTGAAAATTCAAGGATTAGGGAGAAAAGAAGGGCACATGCATTATTTTTTAAGTGCAGGGGTTCAACATGTGCTTTTTCAATCAGCTTGCCAATTCTTGGAGCAAATTCTTGCCTTGATTGCTTTTCTGCAATAAGTGAGGTTATCTTACCCCGTTTAGTACTGGCACTTAGGGTAGTCTTTGCCAGTTTGCTTTTCAACTCTTCAACTTGTTTGACCACTTTTACACGTTTGCCATAGTCCCATGGTTTCCACTGGTTTGTATCAGCTCGACCAAAGGTGAATTGCAAATTGGCCATATCATCATAGGTTACATTCCCAAATGATGAGAAATATTTGGCACTGTTACTCAATTCTCCTCCTAAGAAACATAGCATCTTCATGTCATTAGGAATTTCCGAAAATTCAAACTTAACTACATAGCCATTTATAGGGAAAACATTATCCTCCAGATAAGCTATATCACTGACAAGTCTGGTAACATACCTTTGCACTGCAATGCAGCTTTCAGAGCAGTTTGCCCCAAATATTAAAAAATTGTCATCACTGCTCAGGCAACGTTTTCCAACATTCAAAAAGCTGACAAGCCATGAACAAGCCTGATCGTATTTTCCAAAAGGTGCGCCATCGCCGCCAATGGCTACCTTGAAAGTGAAGGGCTTTCCAAACCAGTCAAATTCATTGTTGGGGTACAATTTCAAATAAAATTCAGCTAACCGTGGCATAAATTCTTTTAAATTCCGAAAGTACCCATTAACTTTATCTGCATCATTGAGATCAAAACAAAGCTCTTCTCTAACAGAATGCAGAGTGCCAATATTCACACTATCAAGAAATTGAACAAGTTTGTAGTATGGCAAAAGAGCTGGAACACGGCAGTTCGCTACTTTTAAGCAAGAAAATTTTTTCCCCTTGGATAGTATCTTTTTAAATGAAAAGGAATGGCGCACTTTCATGTACTTCCTTTTGCCCATGACACCCATGCTATAATAAACTGACACGCTTCTAAGTATGTTCTCATCACTATTTTCATACACCTTGCACTTAGCCTTATGAAAAGTAGATGTAATTTTTTTGGCCAGCTTAGATTTATTACATACTAATGAACTGACAAGATTCTTGGAAAACTTGGTGTCCAAGGTTTCTACAAGTCCAGTTGCAGCTGCCCTCGTTACTCTCCTTTGTGCCGCCATGGATTTCGGTGGCAGCATTATACGTCTCCAACACTCTTCTTCGCTTTGCCCTCATTGACAGCTCATCAGAGGTAGGTTGCTTTCTTCTCCGAGATCTTGAAACTGAAGAAAGGAAATTTTCCTTTTCACAGCTGCTTTTCCCTTTATCTTGAAGTCCTTCCTGAAGTACCGCAACCTCATTATTAGCATCAACAATCTGTTTAAAAAAAATTCAACTTTAACCCAGGGCAACGACAGAAAGAAACGTTTTAGAGAAGATAGCCGAGTTTGAACAGTAACCCCAATTTTATTTTAATGCCATTGAAAAGAACTGCTAAGCAAAGCAGCGTATGTGTAATTCAGAGTAGAGCGTGATATGCACAGTGTGCTGCCCTATTTCCACAACCCTGCAACCCCCTCCAGCTAAAGTTGCAAAGTAACGCACCACAGAAGTGTGTACCTTGTAGTTGTATGACACGTAAGACTTCAACTGAAACGTACATGTATTGTTGCTTTCAGAGTACTGAAGAGGCATATGCAGCAAAATCATACCATTTCACATATTAAATAAATTACAAAAGCAGAGACAATACATGCCTGCAGTATACAATACATAATAAAAATACATATTTTCAAACAATACTAAGTGTGCGTCAGTATTTTTCTGAAAAAAAGAGACCAGTTGTGATTGAACAGACACGATTTCTTGGTACTGTATTCTTGTGTAGTGAATTTAAGTTAGAGCATACAGTATTTCCTCTGGAGTAAGTTTTTGCGGGAAAAACTTGTGCGGTAATTTTTATTTGCGGGAACTTATTTTTGCAAAGTACTGACAGTCATGAAATCCTATCAATAAAATTCAGCCGTGAGTGAAATAGTGGAAATGACAAGAAGAAAGAGGGGAAAATATAATAACACATCAGTCCACTGGGTTTAAAATTGTTTAGCCTGGCACTTTTGTGTAAGCGAACGGGAATGACATATTTTTTGTTCTGGAGCGATGAATTTTTTTAAAAAGCACGGTTCATAGCACAAATTTGCCAAAACTTTAACTGAGAGCCATTGCTAGATTCTATGGTATTTTTTCTCGTTCCTTTTTTTTCTAGTTCTGTTTGGTCACATGAACCGTGATGTCAGCTTTTTAAGTTAAGATAACCATGTTTAGGCTGTTGTGGACATGTCTCATATTATCTCAGTCGTGACAGATGAAACCTTTATTACACTTGGGTTCAAATGTTATTACGGATAGACCTTTATTACACTTGGGTCCAGTTATTACATTTGTGCCTTCCACAAGTTCCACTGACAAGAAATCCGGATCCCTGAAGTGAATTTGGCCTAAGAGGCAACCAAACATTTAGCCTCCTTGGTGGCATTTTCAGGGGAGTCGTATTTTCCCATTTATACCAGTCTGTAAATAAAGCGAAGGTCAAATGAGAAAATTGAGGCTAACGTTGTTGAGATCAAAGATGAAAAAAAAATTCCCACTTTTCGTTTGTGGGGATGCTCATCAAGTCCAAGATTATATCGGCGGAAGAGGCACCTTTGCCCTCAAGCGAGGGCAAAAATGAAACAGTCCAAAGCTAGTTTTATTTCATAAATGTTTTAGGGCACAGCATGGAAGAATTTCTTCCCTCCTTCCCAAATGCGCGGGGCAGAATTACGTGACGTGACGTGCTTTGCATGACTCCACTGAAAGCTGGTGTGCCTGTGGCAGTTCGACAGTTGTTTTCGTTCATTGCTGTGGCGGCAAGTGAAATTGTTACAGTTATAAGTTCAAATTTTTCATTCATTTCCTTCTGGAGGTCTTTCCGAGGAATCGTCTGAGAAGTTCTATGGACTCTTAAACTAACACAGTCTCAGGTGGGTATCGTTGGATTAAAAATTGTTCATTCGTTAAATCGCAATCGCTGCGTAAAATTCAGAAAACGGAACAGATTACTCGTGACTTTTGTTGTATTTTTTACCGCTTTGTGGACTTTTTGACGCTTAATACTTTAACTCAGCTTTATTTAAAAAACCTATACACATTTTGGACCAATATTGTCTCAAGAAGTTACCGAATAATTAAAGGTTTGGCGCCTACCGCAATTCGCATTTGGTTGTGCTTCGGTCAGAGGTCACGTTTTTTCGCCCGTTTTTAGTGTAATATTTACATTTGCTTGGCTTTGTCAGCGCTCGTGATGTCATTTACCCAAAAATTTTATTTCGCTGATTTGAAGAAAAAAGAATGCTCTTTCAGACTAAACAAGTCTTGGTGTTCAAAGCCATGTACCAATCCGCTTTTTTAGCTCCCGAAAAAGTGCTAAATTTTGACGGTTGATTAAGCGATTTTGAGTCAACAACTTTGAAAATTTCTTTAAAAATCTCTTGTTAACCAAATCGCGAACTAATCAGTTAAAATTATAGAGGAAAGATATTAAAAATACGATGTGTCGTTATATTTTAGTAGCCAACTTTATTTTAAAATTTACGAGTTACTGAATATGACTCTAATTTCGCATGATTTTTGACCATTTTAGGCCTCGGGAAGAAAAATATTCGTTAAAAAAATATTATTCACTCGATCGTATTTAAACCAACGATTTTGTAACTAGGGCCCATAGGGCTTTATTCTGGCTGAGTTTGAGGCCAGGTCATTTTTTTTACTATTTCCTCGTCTAGTTGATATTTTCGCGGAGCCGCTCTTAAATGACGCCAATAAATAGCCAAGTGAAACGGAGAAGCAGGAAAAACTGTCAAGCCATGTTCTCGTGCCCAAGACCTCCATGTGTTAAAAGAAGATAAATACTTGGAGGAAGTACTGGGTGCTCTGCTAGCCAACGTAACATCCGGAAGAGAACTTGCAAGGGTATGTAAAGCACCATATCCCTGGGTAACCGCAGCCCAAAGATCCGACCACATTGTAGAGCTGAAAACATCTGCAAAATAAAAACAGAAAGAACACACACACACAATATAAAAGTCAAAAACAAACAAAAATGACCCAAACGCTGCAACAGCAAGACCGAGATGAAAGACAAAACCAGTAAGCCCAAATATATACCCCACTAATTACCCACATACCAGCGCACACGCCTTAAAAAACATAAGATACCGATGAGAGCATATTTTCCTGCTAATTACCAAGTCAAATGCAGGAAAATAGTAATTTTTTTGTGCTTTACATGAAAAATAACACATAAATAAGCACTTTGCATGATTTTAGCCACAAGATTTAATTTAATTGTTAAAAGAGTTGAAAAACATGTATTTCCACCCAAAATTGGCTTGACCACCTGCTACTTATGACGTCATATCTCGAAACCGCAGCAACTGACCGTCACTAAACTTGTCTCAAAATGTGCGCGAGGGATGAATGAACAGCTACTTAAAACGTAAGGTACTGATGTTGTATCCTCTAGGGAAAAAACTCAGGAAAACCTTATTGGGGGGAGGCGCATCCACCCCCCCCCCCCCCTTGTACGTCCGAGGGTTAAATTCAATGTATATTCCACGCGGCGATAAGGTCTGGTGGGCAAAAATAAGTCCTATTTCCACTTGGCTATTTATTGGCGCTTCACCTTCTTTCCCGTTTGATCACATCATAGACATGTCGCTGCTGGGATTATGGTCAGAAATTTAGAAACGCTCCTCCACGTGGAATCCTCCATAATGAAATAGGCGATGTTGGTGGCAACCTTCCAAGGCACGGAGGTGCTCCCCGAATCCGACGATCCCCGAACAGACCAGACCCTCTGCCAAACCCTTGTACATTTAGCGCGTTCTTATAAGTGAGGGCCCTGGTGAACATTTACTTGCGTCAGCATGCGTATGTCGAAAAGAAAATTGATGTCCGGTCCTAGCTGTTTTGGAGAGGTAAAACTATAATAAAATCTTTGTCGAGTTCACAAACAAAATTTTCCAGTAGAAAAGTAAAAACTACATTTTTGCAATGAAGATTACCCCCAAGTTTTTCCTTTGGAAAATCATTCCAAACTTAAAGGTTAAGAAATATTTGACATCCATCTCAAAAACGTTGGATGTTCTTGTTCAATTTATTCACCAAATATTCCAGTTTAAAAAAATGTTCACGTGAATGGCCAAAATGTAAAGTCTATCAATGTGCCCACTTCCAATTACGTTCCAACCTTCTTGTCAAAGAACTCGCCAAAAAATCCTTTTCCCATTATTCCAAATCTTTGACCCGGTCCGGGAGGTAAACTTGCCTCTGACTTGATTCAGCACAAGGAGGTTTCTGGCAAGTTTAAGTCCAAAACTATTTGCGTCAAATACGTTTAGCAGCCCTATGTTATCTTCATCTCTTCACTGACATGAGCCCATATCAGGCATTTTCTTCTTCCTTGAGATTTCACTCACAAACGCTTCTTGATGTTTTGCTGACAAATACTCCCCAACCTTTTATAAAAAGTGGAACGTTCGATCCTGGACTTAGTGATCACTGTATGGTATACGGAGGGCTTAGAACGAAGGTAGTTACCTACAGGCAAATGAAAAACACTGATTTGGATCAGCTCAACCACGATCTTCAAGAAGCACCGTGGCATGTGGGAGACATATTTACCGATGTAGACGATAAGTACGATTATTGGAACGCTTTTTTTGAGAGCACAGTGAACGTACTCGTCCCTACCAAAAGAAAACATGTGCGTGAAAAGGACGTACCCTACATGACTTCAACTAGGAAAAAGGCGATAAGGAACAAGAGGAAATACGCCATTCTGTTTGCGAAGAACCGAACCCCAGAGAACATGGAACTCAAAAGGAAGTACAGGAATATTGCTACACGTGAACTAAGGAAGGCTATTATGGAATACTGGTTTGCCAAATCGGAGGAGCTGAAATCCAAACCAAGGGAGTTTTACAACGCCTTCAGGCCATTTATATTAACAGCAAAACTGAGGAGTCCACTTTGATTAGTTTACAAACTGAAGAGGATATCGTTGTACAAGATCAAATTGAAGTAGCTGAGCAGTTAGACTAAGTGAACTATTTCACTACAGCTGCTGCTAGCATTGCAGGAACTAACATTATCAGCATCACAGAAGAGAACCATGACAATTACGGCAGCGTTAAAACTCTAAGAGAAGTATACCAAGGAACACATTTCGAGTTTAATCGTGTCAGCAAGGACAAAGGGGACCCCGGAGCACCACCTAAATTCCTTAAGAAAGTGCATGGCCTATAGAATTGCGCATGCACCATCGCTAATGACTCTCTACAACAGCTGTATCGAGCTGGGGAAATCGCCTTGCGCGTGGAAAATGGGAGAGTGGACGCCAGTGTTTAAAAAATGTGACAGACAGCAGGCGAAGAACTATCGTCCCATCACGTCCCTTGTCACCGTAAATAAGACATTTGAGCACATGCTCAGTAAGCTGACTGACCACTTTACTTAGACTGGTGGAAGACTGGAAATCAACTGTTGACAGAAAGGAACTGGTGTATATCCTGACTACAGATATGAGTAAAGCCTTCTACTCTCTTTGCCATTCTCTTATCGTAAAGAAACTCGAGGCTTATGGCTTTGGACAAAATTCTGTGAACCTTCTTAGATCATTCTTCGATAATAGACTGAACCGAGTGAAAATAAAAGACGTGACAAGTGACCGGAAAAGGATGGTACTTGGCTTCCGCAGCCGGCTCGTTTTTTGGTCCCCTTCTGTGGAATTTGTTCCAAAATTGCATGTCATTCCATATAAATAATGCTAATCTTAGTATGTACGCCTATGACCATCAGATTTATGTCATGGGGAAGTAGCACGACTATTGCTCCAGTGATGAGATACGAGATGACACTCGCTCACGTACTGATGTTTATTTCTTTTCTTAACCTTACTTCCATAAACACCGTGAGAGCTAAAATAAAGGTAAGAGTATTTTACAAATAAGGTTGTGAAATTACGGAAATACATACATTTCATGCGTTGAAAGTAACAAGACGGAAAGGTAAAAATTTAAGATTGACAAATAACGGTAAATGATGTCGTGTGTAAACTTAACTTCGTCTAAACTTTAAAATCTTGATTTTACAATGCAATCAGCGATAAAATAAGACAATGTAGCGTAAATATTTACCTTGCTGATGTCCTTAAAATCACTAGAACAAGGAAAACTTCTTGGCCTCTTGAAATGGATTGACAAAGAACTTGCGTCAACTAACCGCAACAACAAAAAACTTAACCTTTTAACAACAAAATTGCGTGGCGCTTTCGCGTGCGTCCTAGCTTGCGTTGGAAAGAACTTTCTAGTTAAATCTACAAATTGCGTTAGCGTGAGCGTGCAGAAAACAAAGATTTCGGATAAAAAATAAGTTATTTAAATGTGCGTCTAATTGCTGTAGCTACAACGACGTAGTCGCACAAAGTAACAAGATCCATGCAGAGCACGCCCTATCCTGATACAAGAACAACTATCTCTCAGCCAACTCAGAAAAGTTTCAGCTACTTACAATCTACCCGAGAAATGTTGACACAGATAATGATAATCAGATATATCCGTAGATGGACATGCTATTGAGAGAATGCGGGAAATAAAGCTTTTAGGGGTTCAAATCGATGAAAAACTGAATTTTACCAGTCATATAAGTGAACTATGTACTAAGGCCAGACAAAAAGTAGGGGTCCTAATGCGGCAACGGAACTTGATACCTTGTAATGCTAAACTATCACTTTACAAGTCTTCAATTCTGCCCCATCTAACCTACTGCCATCTAGTCTGGCACTTTTGCAATGCATCGGATCGGAGAAACCTCGAGCGGATTCAGAAGCGAGCGCTAAGAGCAGTGTACAAAACCAGATCAGCTTCCTATCAAGAACTGTTAGACCGCGCCAAACTACCGACGTTGTACAATAGGCGTCTACGAGACATTGCCACGTTGATGTTTAAAAAGTTAAGCACAGTCTGGTACCCGTGAATATTTTTGACTTATTTAATTTAAAGAACACTCAGTATAACTTAAGGAATAGTGACTTCGAATTACCAAGATTCCAAACTGTAAGATTTGGTAGGACTACAATAAAATATATGGGACCTCTTATTTGGTCGAAGTTGCCAAGACACTTAAGAATGATAGAAACTCTGAACTCGTTTAAGAGGAACATTAGGAAATTGACCTTTCAACTGTTGTAAATATTTAGTCGTTTTAGGCTTTTTAACAAATTTTGCAAATAACTTTTTAATCTACACGCATTTTTTTTGTCAGTGATTTGTATCTGGTATTTAACATATTATTTTACAGTGTCCCCCATTAGCCTATGACTAAAATCATAGACACCATTTAATTTCTTTCCAGAAAACTGCCACGAAGGTGACATACATGGCTAAAAGATCGAGGGACGATAAGGCATATCGCATTCTTGGCAACGCCCATCACAGTCTGAGAGATTTTAAAACAGCCATAGATTACCATAAACGTCTCTTGAAAATTGCGAGAGACCTAGGTGACAGATCAGCAGAAGGAACCGCGTACGGTAATCTTGGTAACGCCTATTACAGTCTGGGAGATTTTAAAACAGCCATGGACTACCATCAACGTCAACTGAAAATTGCGAAAGACCTAGGTGACAGATCAGGAGAAGGAAACGCGTACGGTAATCTTGGTAGCGTCTACTACAGTCTGGGAGATTTTAAAACAGGGATAGACTACCATAAACGTCACCTGAAAATTGCGAAAGAACTAGGTGACAGATCAGGACAGGGATCCTTGTACGGTAATCTTGGTATCGCCTATTACAGTCTGGGAGATTTTAAAACAGCCATGAACTACCATGAACATCACCTAAAAATTGCGAAAGACCTAGGTGATAGATCAGGAGAAGGAACCGTGTACAGTAATCTTGGCAACGTCTATTGCAGTCTAGGAGATTTTAAAACAGCCATGGACTACCATCGACGTCACCTGAAAATTGCAAAAGACCTTGGTGACAGATCAGGAGAAGCAACCGCGTACAGTAATCTTGGTCGCGCCTATTACAGTCTTGGAGATTTTAAAGCAGCCATAGACTTCCATCAACTTCACCTGAAAATTGCGAAAGACCTAAGTGACAGATCAGGAGAAGGAATCGCGTACGGTAATCTTGGTAACGCATATTACAGTCTGCAAGATTTTAAAACAGCCATAGACTGCCGTCAATGTCACCTGGAAATTTTGAAAGAACTTAGGGACAGATCAGGGGAAGGAAAGGAGTATGGCAACCTTGGGCACGCCTATTACAATCTGGGAGACTTTAAAACAGCCATAAACTACCATCAACGTCACCTGAAAATTGTGAAAGAACTGAGTGACAGATTAGGGGAAGCAGATGCGTATAACAATCTTGGCTATGTCCATAACAGTCTGGGAGATTATAAGTCAGCCATTGACTTCCATGAACGTACACTGAAAATTGCGAGAGAACTGGGTGATAGATCTGGAGAAGGAGTTGCGTATGGCAATCTTGGCAACGCCTATCACAATCTGGGAGATTTTAAAACAGCCAAAGACTACCTTGAACGTTGCCTGGAAATTGCGAAAGAACTGGGTGAAAGATCAAAAAGAGCACTTGCGTATGCCAATCTTGGAAATGTCCATCAATGCCTGGGAGATTTTGAAACAGCTATAGACTACTATGAACTTTTCCTGAAAATTGCGAAACAACTGGGTGACATATCAGGAGAAGGAAAAGCGTATAACAATCTTGGTAACACCCATCGCAGTCTCGGGCATGACAAAACAGCCATAGATTACCATCAACGTCACTTGAGAATTGTGAAAGAACTGGGCGACAGATTAGGGGAAGGAGCGGCGTATGGCAATCTTGGCAACGCCTTTCGATGTCTGGGAGAATTTCAAACGGCCATAGACTACCATGAACGTGCACTGAAAATTGCGAGAGAATTGAATGACAAACTGGGTGAGGGATTGGCATGTTCCTTCCTTGGTTTTGATTTTCAATGTCTAGGCCAATTTCAAATGGCTATTAAATATTACCAGCTCGCTATTACATTGTCAAATAATCTCAGAGATCGTCTTCAATTTAACGACGACTGGAAAATAAGCTTACGTGATCAATACCAGACAATATACGCGGAACTTTGGCGCTTGTTGTTAGCAGATGGCGAGGTTACGGAGGCTTTGTTTTCTGCTGAGCAAGGACGAGCGCAGGGTCTTAAAGACCTCATGACATTAAATTATTCATTTGAAGCGAATGATGTACGACGAGTAAAAGAAACTGGAACCTTTCATGAACTGTCGAGTTTTCTTCCTGTGAATACAATATTCATGGCGATGGGATGGCAGGAAGTAATTTTCTGGGTTTGTCAGAAAGGAAAGGACGTTAAAGTGAGAAGGAAGCAAATCAGTTCACAGGATGATGTCAAAACTTCACAGGATGAAGTCAAAACTTTCTTTCAGTCTCTTGTGAATAAAATTGGTCCTCGTGATTTTGTGAAGTGTGAAGATCGCTCACTCGAGTTGGCGAAGGATAAAAGACTGGCATTTGAAAGATCACCACAGGATGGGAGACAAACCCAGCCCTTACATCTTCAAGAAGCAGCTTTGAGGGCTTTGTACGACACTATCATTGTTCCTATTCAGGATCTATTTTCAGGCAGCGAACTCGTATTCATTCCGGAAGGTCCACTTTGCTTAGCTCCTTTTGCCGCATTCATGAGTCCCGATTCCAAATACCTTTGCGAATCATTCAGCATCCGTGTGGCCCCATCCCTCACAAGCTTGAAAATGATTATGGAATGTCCGGTAGATTATCACCACACCTCGGGCGTGCTTCTTGTCGGAGATCCGTGGGTGCAAGATGTGACAAAGTTACCGACGTTACCATTTGCCAGGAAGGAAGTAGAGATGATTGGCAAAATTCTTGGTTGTAAGCCTCTCATTGGAAGACAGGCCACGAGGGATGAAGTGTTAAAACGACTTGGTTCTGCTGCTCTGGTGCATATCGCCGCACATGGCAAAATGGAAACGGGCGAAATTGCCTTGGCGCCAAGTAGTGAGAAAGATTTCATTTTGACGATGAAAGATGTAAAGAGTGCTCAGATTCGAGCAAGATTGGTTGTACTCAGTTGCTGTCATAGTGCTCGTGGCGAAATCAAAGCGGAGGGAGTAGTCGGTATAGCACGGGCATTTTTAGGTGCTGGTGCCCGTTCTGTTCTGGTATCATTGTGGGCGATTGACGACAAGGCCACTCTTGAGTTTATGACAAATTTCTACCACCATCTTGTGAAAGGAAAAAGTGCAAGTAAAGCCCTTAACCAAGCAATGAACTGCATGAGAGAATCCGAAGAATTTAGCTGCGTAATTGACTGGGCGCCGTTTGTACTCATTGGTGATGACGTCACATTAGAATTTGGCGAGAGCAAATAGATCACCCATAGTGTAGAGGTAACATTGTTTTCTATTTGACGCTCTACGACCCGATTTTCTTATTGTTCGGTTTTAGTTTCACATTTTGAACTGTTCAGGAGTACAATTACTTCCACAAAAAAACTATACCCGCCACATTACAGAGCACTAACAGTAATTTAGCTGTTAATTGAGCTCCTCTAAAATAGGCCAGTTTCTTGGACGTTACGATGAACAACTTTGCGGACGAAGTCAATTTTTTTTGGCTCACTCCCAGTATTGCGCAGATTTCTCTGGCGGACAATTGAGCTAAATTTAGTGCTCCTCGCTTCGACAAAGGAAAAAGAGCCATTACCATTGTTTTTTGTGTAAGCAAATATCAATCATGAATAATACATATGTCCTAAAAAGTTTAGGTTTACAAGTTCGTTTATTTTGGCCAAATCGCTCGAGCTTCATGCAATCAGTGGTTTAAGACACTTGACACAATTTTCTTTGAATACCTTGCCCGGATCAATTTGGTTTTGATCACAGCTATGTTTTCATATTTTCAATTTTTCTTCTACCTTGTAAGTCTCGTAAGCCAGTTGTTGGGTCTCGGTTACTCGAACCTTTAGGACGCAGCATTATCACAAATAACGACCCCAATAAATAATAAGAGTACTTGGAGTTTATTAGTCAAGAATGATTTTACTTGACCCGTGAAACAGTAAGTAGAATACTGCTCACTATTATGCACTAATTCCATAGTCTTCGTTTCTTTCCCTCTTGCTCTTTTGCACTATTTGTTAGTATCTGTTTCACAGTTCAAGTAAAATCACTCCAATATATTTTTTCCTTCTAGGTGCGGTTAAAGGATCTGTTTTACTCTATGAAGCAGCTAAGAAGAAGAAAGTATTAGTTTAGGAGGAACTTATGAAGCTCCTTCCTCTTTAAGGTTACATGTAGCAAAGAAATTTACAAAACTAGATTCTGTTATCATATATCTTTAATATTTTTTGTACTCGTATAAAGATTAATTTTTCTTGCTTGCGGAAGCTGAAAATTTAAGTATCAAGTCAGCTTAAGTTTTGTAAGTAGTTGGGTGCTGTCAACGTCCTCGATAAAATGGCGGGAAATTTGGCAGGTTTTTGTCAGAATCACTTGACGTTTTCTTTCTTTCTTTTAGACTTGAGAATGGGAAATTACTAGCGTCCTGTTTTGTTGGTGTCCTCGTAGAAACGAACCGTTGAATATCCTGTAAAGTCATCACTTTAACGGCTTTTCGTCTGCCTATTAAATTTACTCAATTTTTTTCGCTGCAAATATAACACAAAAAGTGCGAACTTAGATGAAATCAGTGGCAAAGAATGGTAAACATTGCATTTGCATGCTAATTTACATGGGTTTGTAAAGTCATGCGTTATTTATCATTTTTTCTCCTGATTTCCTCTTTGTTTGAACTTTTTGCATCTTATCTTCCCCGAGCAAATCTGGTGTAAACCCAATTTTTCGTACAATGAGGACCTTCAATGGTCGATAAACTGAGCCCTGAGTAAGTTATGTCAGAAACATAAAACTTGATACGTTGATGTACACCACGCCCAGCCAAAACCCAATATTGAAACTTAAGGGAAATTGTCGGAACAAGTGTTCAACATAATGTATTTGGGATGGAGGAGAGCTGGTCAAGTGTAATTTCATTTGTGCACGACTGTTTGTTTGGCCTGTGTAAAATGTGTCACTTGAACAAGCCCATAATCGTAATAATGGTCACAAAGCTTTTCATTAAAAAAAACACGGCAAGAAAAAAAGCAAACTTCGGGCGAAAATAGAAGGAATTCAATCGTAAGAGTTATCTAGTGTCAGTGGATATGTTGTACTAGTGGAAAAAGGCTTTCATTCTGAGGTTATTTTATCTAAATCAGTAACCCATGAGTTTCTTTCTACATATAATGTACTTAAACTTCGTTACCTTGTACGAGCGCTCGCAAGGCAAAGAATATTTTTACAAAAGAAATAGAAACTCAAGTCTACTCGGAAGATACTGGGTAAGCCAAGACCAGAGAGAAGATTTCGATTTCCGTAGTTTTCTTTATGTCGACGAAACCTAGTGAGAGAACATAAAGAGCAAAACTCTGGTGGGCGCAAGAAAGATTCACCACCCTGCAGCTTCCCCTGAGCCCTTGGGCCTTTGCCTGACAAACCTCGGGAATTCGCGACTCTAGAGCTTGCGCATCCTATCTCTCCTCCCAGAAAACGCCTGTAGGTGCAGAGCAGTCGTTACCAGTACAAAAAACCTTACGTCACCGTTGGAAACCTTTTTGCTGCTATAACATTTTTTGGTACTTATAGCGATGACTGGCGAAAAAGTTCGCTGTTTGATGATATAAAACTTCTTGATTCTTCACGCTCACCCTAAGTAAGGGAATCTGGGTTTCGGAATCCGGGAAATTTTTGCTTGTGGAATCCGGAATCCCACTAACTATTGGAATCCAATATCCAAGGTCTACTGACAAAAAATGGAAACCACTTCCTGGAATCCGGAATCCACGCAGAATCCAAGACTGTCTTGGATTCCCTTACATGGGGTGATTCATTAGGATATTCTTAGCGCAAAAAATGTGAATTCTTTGTTTATTTAGCAGCCAAACGAGCCTTATCACCTGCCATTAAATCAATCAGATCACTCTCATGTTAGACATTAGATGAGATAAAAATGGACTTTTATTTTTAGAATGCAATTGATGCAAAGACACGTTTTAGCCTTTAAATAACAGCAACTGACAAGCCAACCAGATGACGTCACAACTCTTGACCCAGTTTCCTGATTGTCCTAGTAATTTGAAATTTATTAAATCCTAAAGAAACTTCAGTGTAAATTAAAAGTCTTCTCTACTGCTGCTTGTTGTGCAAAAAACCCACTCAATTTCTAACATGTGAGAGGCTCACGAACAGAACTTGGCCCCTCTTGATGAGAAGTACTTCGCGGTATTAATTTCTATTCAGTGGAAAAACGTTTTGACAGGAGCGGCGGAATCTCCTACGTAACTAAAATATATAATGGTATCTTTCATTCGTTATTTCAGTTTCTCTTACAAGCAACTTAAAACCGTCATATAACATTATTGCACGTTTCACAATGCTTTCATATAATCATGGGTTTGGAGTTTGGCTATCCGGTATCATTGCTCTTAAACGGCCTAAAATTATCTCATCCCCGAATACGAGTGAAGGTACTTGTCAACTTTCTAGACCGCTAGGTAAGGGACTGGACAAAAAGTATGGGGGAGGGGGGCGGGTGGGCCGGAGCATTTTGAAATGTGGTTGATAAAAAACACATGACCCACCCCCTCCCTTCGGCACAAAAATGACTGACCCACCCCTAAAGCAAGGTTGGAAATTGCATGACCCACCCCCTCGTTAAAACATGGATGTTCGGTTTCCTCTTAATAATCCAATAAAACCTTGTTC
>BOPM01000916.1:9177-44481 GCA_022179025.1 Porites australiensis | reverse complement strand
AACGTTACAAATTGAAAGGGAGAATTCTAACAAATCTAAAAAGTGCCCAAAATGACATAATAATAATAATAAGAAGAAGAAGAAGAAGAAGAAGAATAGTAAAGTTATAAAGCTAAATTCTTTTGTTGATAACAAAGCTAACTATAAAATCCTATTTACAATTAATTTAACTTAAAAAACTATTCAGTCAAATCACTATTTGCAATTCCTTTCGATTAAAAAAAAACCGACACTTAATTTCGATTGAAAAAATTCATTCCATTAAAAAAAAAAAAAAATATATATATATATATATTCGAAAAAATAAATAAATAAAAAACGGTTCATTTCAACTAAACTAAATTAACGAGCTCACGCCATTATCACACAAGCTTGGGTGGCGTTTAAGCGGCAGTCATCAATGAAATCCCCTTGTGGAATTTTGTGGAAATAATAATAGTAATAATAATAACAACAATAATAATAATAATAATAATTTAATAACTTATATTGCTCAGATATTCATAAAATGATCAAATGCGCATTACATTAGTAATAAAATCATGAAAAAATAAACCTATTTACAATACATAAGAATGTGTATGCACGTCTACCATAAAAATCTAAAATATCGACATGTAACAATTAAAATTCATTCAACTATAAGCAAACTTAAAAAGGTACGTCTTAAGATTGCTCTTAAAAGTATTCAAATTAGTAATATCGCGAAGCTCACGCGGTAGAGCCAAGAAACAATTGTGAAAGAAGCCGAGTCGAAAAGCAGTAGATTTCAGAGTCTATACTTGAATATGTCGATGTTTGAATTACATATTCAGTGGCTTATGACAGTGGAATTTACAGTCAGTTGATACAGAGTGATTTTCTAAGTTTTTTTGTGTTGGTGTTTAATGGCGTTGAGAAAATCAAGAATGGATAAGTTCACATCTGAAACATGGGAATATTGAATAAGCTCACGTTGCATACCGTCGCACACGCCCTTCACGGTATACGTAGGCCCACACTAAAAGATGATTGTGCGCTTCTGTTTTGGAAAGAGCTGGTCCGTGAATTGAAAGAGAGATGAAGGCAAAGTAACAATTTTTATTCTTTTTTTCCAAGCTTGCGAGCGGGCGGAATCCTCCAAATCCTGCAATCTGATTGGTTGCGAGAGCGGGCGGTATTTTACGATCTTGCCCGCTAACCCGGGCGGAATTGTTGTCAGCTTCATTCACAAGTTTGTTTATTGTTTGTGAATGAGCAAAAATCGTCATTTTCAAACCATTTTTCTTTCAAAACTTACGCTATTATTAGCATTAGCTAGGGAAAAGTGCATTTTATTATTCAGAAGGGAGAATCAAGCAAATCAGCCAGGAAAACCACTAAAGTAAAGCAAAACAGGTGGCTCGTGATGTCGCTTGACTAGCTTTATAACTGCGCTGGAAGTACTGCAATCTTTCTTTTATGCACCGTTCATTGGACATTTTTACTCTGTTTGCATTATTTTCAATTATTTTTTAATTATTATTTTCTACTATTTTTCACCGGCTCGTCAAGCTCGTCAATTCTTTTATCCTTGCTTGACACTCAGATTATGAAGTGTCTAGCAAGACACAAAAACCTTTGTAAATTCTAAAAGAGAGCAGTAGGTGCTATAATATAAATTACCGAGCTGAAAATCATGTTGTAATGTTTTGTTTTGCTTGGCAATCTATCGCGCCCTTCAACAGCACGAACGTGTCCTACTTCAACACACATAGGTTGGAAAGTGAAGGAACATTTTCGTAAAACTTTTAAATCTCATTAGGAAAAAATAAACATGTTATTCACCGGCCTAGGTCGGTCCGTATTGGGAGAAACTGTGCCCGAGATTTTGAGTAGCGCCCTCGGCCCAGGGCCTCGGGCGGTCCTCAAGACCTCGGGCACAGTTTCTCTCAATACGGACCTGTCAGCCGGTGAATGAACAATACATGAACAATGACCAATATATGAACAATGTATATGTAGAGGAGTGTCATTTTTTTAGAAGGCCATGGATTTAAATATACGGGTACATGTAAAGGAAGATATGTTGGTTTCAACAGACACGAGGAAATGAAGATCTCGATACGAAAAATTTGTTTGTTATAATCAGCGTTCCATTGTTTGTCAATGTCTTGTACATAATAGGCGTGCACGTGCACCAAGTCGTCTGCCATTCACGTAAAAGCAGGATATTAAGAAAATATGTTTGAGTGGTATTCGTAAAACTACACCATAGTCTTACAGAATTTTTCGTTTTATTAGCAATTGCTTTAAGCGTAAGGACAGGAAATGTGCTAATAGCAATCCTTGGGTGAGGTATGTGTGGAAAATCAGACGAGAAAACGTGTTCGTAAATGTTTAAAGTTCATAGCAGCTTATAGCTGCCTTGATGTTTGTGAAGTTTAAGCGGAATCTGAAAGGGCGTATCGAGATATTTTGGGATGAAGTTTTTATTGTTAGAAATACAGTAAAAACCGGACAATCTTGACGTTCGGCGGTTATCTGTAGAAAACGAGGCGCTTTTGAAATGCAATTTAACCTCGTAGTAGCTCCAATCTTTTTAAAAACGTATGTGCAAGATCATGGTGAGAGCTCTAGCCGATTGTTAGAAAAAAAGGATTTGATTATTGTGCATGGAGGCGACCTTGTTAGCGGTTTTGTAAACAGGGGTTTGTCTCTAAGTTTCATATTTTCGTGGACAGCAATAGTTACCATTACTGCATATTTCAGTTAAATGCATTGTTAGTTACTGCTGCTCACGTAAAAATGAAACTTGGAGACAATACTCCTACCCCATGTATTAAGAGCGCATGCACAGAAATGTCGAACAAAGGGTGAGCACAGTCGGAAAACTAAACTACCTTTATTATTCGGCTTCCGGTGAGGGCAACACCCAATCAACAAATGAGGAGCAACATTTTTTTCTGTTTTGCAAAAACGACAAAATGACAGATGGCTTTGCGTGTCCCATCCCCCCATTATCTAAATACAGTGTTAGATGATGCACTTAGCCTGGAGTGGAGCTGCCGAAACAATTCCCTCCCACAGTTACGTGAGACTAAACAATTAGTAGCCACGGGTCGGGAATGCGCCTGAAGATCAGAGTCAAGCTCTACCTTTCCATCTTTTTCATTGTTCTGATTCTCATACCTGCAACGCTGGTAACAGCATTTTACATATTGGAACACAAAAACAAGACTATTGTTTTAGCAACACAACTTCCCAAAAAATCGTTTTTAGAGAGGCGTAAACACCGTTAGAGATATGCAATTGTCGCAGTATACATCTATGATGGCTGCAGAACGTTTTCAAAAAATTAACGACGTTTTAGATATGTTTTACGGCCCACCTGAAGATGATGAAATTCTCCCCATCTCACTCGAACCTGCAAGAGTCTATTTTTGGCAGGCGAGAACAGATTTTGGTGATTGGCTGCACGCATGGAAAATGTATGTACCACGGGGAGAAAATGGAGATCTTATAGATTTTGCAGAAAAAAAACAATCACAATCAATGTTGTGAAAAATGAACTGCAATCATTGGGCATGATAAAGGTAGAATTGGCGGCTGTAGTAGAAATGTCAAAACGAAACGAAGAAGGGGTAATAACATATTTAATAATAATTACATGAAAAATGAAGCACTAGTTTTTTAAAACGAAAACGAGAAAGAGATTGTAGAAAGGTGATAGATTTTATCGATGAAGTTAACAACAGAATTGAAAATTATATTGAAAACGGGTCGGATATAATATTCGAAGAAATGGAATCAGCTTACATAAACGTATATAATTATGAGCCACTTTTGGTGGATACCTAGTTGCTTCCCAAAACCGTTAAGACAAAAAAGCACTAATTAATGTACAGAATAAAAGACATAACGAGTGTTTGAAATGGTCAATTCGTGCGGCACTGTTTCCTGCTCCAAAAGTAAAAAATCCATGCAGAACGACCAATAATCACACAGAAGACGGGGTCAACTATTCAGGAATCGCTTTTCCAACCCCCTTGAAAGGTCTAGAGAAGCTCGAAGCGCAAAATCAAAATGTTGCTATCATTTTTCTTTTTTTGGTTGGAACGGAAGAGTGACCGTGTATAGGATAACTGAAAACCAAAGGGGGCTCCTCAAATAAACTTAAACTAGAGATGTTTGGCATTTTTCCTTCGTCAAAAGCGTGAGCCCTTTATTACACGACCAAATCAGGTATGAACGCAGAAAGCACTTTTGCCTGTACATGTGGTGTCTGTAAAGCTTCACAAAAAGGAATCCCGCAAAAGCAAAAAGAGACCTACAAAGGTCTAACCAGCAGGCCAACGAGAACAGTAGTGCCCAAAGAGGGTGAAGACTACGTTTTCTTTCAAAATGTGGGTAACCAGCTCAAACTGAAGACCCATATATTATCTATGCAGTACTTGGGGCAATTATTGAGAAAATCAAAAGCTCCAAGGGAAACCCAGGAAAACGTTACACCGAGAAAACAAGCCAAGTGAAATGTGATGGAAAAGACACGGAAACAAAACTCTACTGTTGGAAAAAAATCCTTGGAAGAGTTTCTGAAGGCGCTTTCGCAGGAAGAGGACAGTATCAGAGAATTGAGAAAATGTGTTCCAATAAAAATCGGGCAAAATGATTGGGAAGATTGCACATCTCCTTTTTCAGGAGATGTCGAAAATAAAAGACAGCATACTGGAGTGCATTCCGAAAAAGACAGAAAAGTATATTAGTTTTTCTTTAGGGGGCCTCCGGTTTATCGACAGCTTGAGCGTCTTGCAAGCATGGTTGGATTCCCTTGTGAAAAATCTCCCAAAGGAAACGTTCGAACACATCAAAGAATTAGCAGAAAAAAAGGAACAGCTTGACCTGTTTTACCAGAAGGGGGTCTATCCGTACGAGTACATGGATAGCTGGAAAAGGTTGAAGAAACCGAACTGCCTTCAGAAGCGCACGTTTACAGTTCGCTGAATAATGAGCACATCACACAAACTCAACACAAAAATGCAAAGAAAGTGTGGAAAGCTTTCGTGTGCAAGATCATGGGGGATTACCACGATTTACACCTGCAAACGGACGTATGCTTGTTGGCGGGCGTTTTTTACAAGCCTGTCCTTGAAACATTACGGTTGGATCCAGCACACTACTATATACCGCCGGGCCTATCTTGGGATGCAGTGCTAAAAAAGACATGAGTGCGGCTGGAGCTGTTTGAAGAGGTGGACACGCATCTGTTTATCGAGCAAGGGACACGTCAGGGGATTTCAATGGTGAGCAAGCGGTTTGCAAAGGCCAACAACCCGCATGTGACAGGCTCCGACCCAAAAAAAAACAAGCAGCTTTATACAATGCCTCGAGGCAAACAACAATGCCGAAGGGCCAGTTTGCATTGAAGACTGTAATGCCAACAGAAGAACAAATCCTTGCCAAAAAGGAAAAGCAAAACGGGGATGGATTCTCTAGGTGGATCTGGAGTGCCCAGTGGAGCTGCACAAAGCCCACAATGGATATCCACTTGCTCCAGAGAAAAAGAAAACCAAGAGAGAATGGATGTCAGATTACCAAAAAACATGGCGGATGAGTTGGGGCTGAAACAAACTGAAACAAAGCTTGTCTTGACGCTACAAGACAAAAAGAACTATGTTGTGGTGCATTACAGAAATCTGAAATTTTATCTCAATCGGGAGATGCAACTCAAGAAGGTGCACAGGATATTGAAGTTTGAAAAAGAGTGCTGGATGGAGCCGTACATCCGGATGAACACAGAATTTCGGAAGCAAGCCAAGAACGAGTTTGAGAAAAACTTTTACAAACTTATGAACAACTCCGTGTTTGGAAAAACAATGGAAAATGTGCGAAAGCGTGTGAACGTCAAAATCGTTTGCAGTGATGAAAAAGAAAAGACTCGCAAGTTGATAGCGAATCCTTTGTTTGCCGGCTGCGCTTTTCCAACAATCTTGCTGGTTTTAGAATGCACGAGGAGAGTGTGAAGTCGGACAAGTCTGTTTATGTTGGGATGACAATTCTCGATAACAGCAAAATTCTCATGTACGATTTTTATTGTAATGAGCTCAAGAGGCAGTACGGCCTCAAGTGTGAGCTAATCTATACTGACCCAGACAGCCTCTTGCTGGAGATTAAAACCGACGATGTCTATAAGGAAATGGAAGGGAGCAAACACAAGCGATTATCCCAAAGACCAGCCGCTTCCTAGAACCGATGATGGGCAGATGAAAGACGAGATGAACGGAACGGCAATCACTCAGTGCGTTTGCTCCGGAGTTGCTGGGACCACAAATCAACATCCCAAAAACATCAGTTGGCATGCAAGGATGGCCTTGTTTGTAACAGCTCGTTGCAGAAAAATCTGGATCATAAGTTAGATTTTCATGTTATGTATACTAACCTGGAAACATGTCCATGTCAAAGTGGAGATAAAAAGCTAATGCCGTGGAGGAGGTTGCTGAACAAGAAGAAGAAATCCAAAAAAGAATTTGGGCAACTTTCAGGGGAAGAGCTCTTCAAATTCAATCACCACCACTGCCCTATTTTGAAGTTGATGACGACTTCCCACCACCACCACCAATATCTAATGATCGTGTTGCCCGCGAGGCGTGGGAGTAACCGGCGGTGCCTGAATTCAGATTCCATGAATACACTGATTTGGGAACCGTTAAAAGTCTCATTACGAAATACAAAAACAACCTTAGTTACAGAGTGAAACGTGACAAATTTAAAGGTCTCTCACTGAAAGACCTTGAAAAGCTACGAGATGAGATTCTGCTTCGTAGAGACGGATCCAAACCACTGCCGGGGCAACTTCAAGAGGGGAGGAAAAGACTAAGACCTGCACCCCCAAAACAAAGAAAAGTACCACCTCGAACCGCGCTGGAAAGTGCGGTTTTAAGACGAAGGGTTTCGATTGACCCACGTGAAAGCGAAGACGAGCAAGAGTTTGAAGGGGAAGGGTTTGTAAGCGAAAACTGGTTCAACGGCTTTACGTAAGTCTGGGCTTGATCAAGAGCGGCAACACTCCAATCAAGCTTAAAATCCAGGTCCGTTCTCTTCTTGACAAGCTTTATGAAAATAGCATAATCACCAAAAAACAAAAAGAAAAAAATTCTTAACAATAATTATGTAGGGCGATGACGCTCAACCAGCTTCTAAATTCTAATCTCGACAAAACAACAATGAAATACTAATACATTAATGAAGATCTTATACAGCTGCGAAAAGAAAGCCTGGATTCAAACCCTTGACCTCTGCGATACCGGTGCAGCGCTCTGCCAATTAAGCTAACAAGCCAACTGGGAGCAGGTCGTTGAATTGGTTCGTTATAAACCCGTGAAAGGATGATGATAAAGCTACGAATATATGAAAATCATATATGTAAAATACGGAGTGAAGAATTTTTTTCAGGCTTTCTTTTAACGACTGTAAAAAGTAAAGACTTTCCCGACTCCCATTGGTCTATTGGTCTAACGAGCTTGGCCTTTATCCAGTGGTATCAGACGGTTAGCTACCAGGGGCTCTATGGTCATAGGATCAATGCATTGTGTACACAGAGTCCTTGTCATTGTGGCTATTATTAATAATATTATTATTATTGTTATTATTATTATTACCATTTTGCTTATGGCCATTCAAAACGTCTTATTGATTTACGTTCGGTTAGTAATTTTCCATTTTCTTGTCTTTTTTTGAAGGGGGGGAGCGGGGGAAGTCATCTCAATAAATTTGGTATACAAGGGGAGGCCACCCCAAAAAATTTCTAATGAAGAGGAGGGGTCACCAGCCAGCCCAGCCCCCCTTCCCACTCCCTAAAAAAGAACGGTCCCTGATGTGCCAGCTAGGCCACATAAGTACGCGGTAGTCCGGTCTCTTTTTATTTGATGTGAAAGAGTCCGCGGTGCATTCCTTTTTATAACATCTAGGCTAAAAAACAATTATTAGCTGCAAATGTCAAAATAACATGACATCACTCTGAAAGCATTGCAGCATGAAGAGAAGTCCCATCACAGCTCCAAAAGACGACGTCACGTGCGTCACATCAGCTGCTGAGGAAACAGTTCAGTTTGATGATGACACTTTAAAAGGTGAGAAAAATTGTAAAGACATGTCTATGACGGAAAAATGAGAAACAGCACCCAGGCGAGCATCGCTCACACGAATCCGGACATTCTTGGAACGGGCACTTTTTTCACCCCGATTCGATTAGACGGGGCCTTTCCATCTGGGGAAAAGATGCGGTTTCGGTGAGCGGACTTACTGGTTTCGCGTGGACAGAAGGCCGATTCGTGTGGACGGGGCCTCAACAGACGTTTTTAGCTTGTAAGTTTTGTTTTCCCATTTCAGACCACGTAAAGGTACCCCAGGGAACTGTTTTTTTTTTCAAATTTCGTCTTATGCACGTGCATCCACGTGCATATGTATGCATAATTAATGAAAAGACAAAAGGCAAATTACCTGGAGAACATCACGTGGTCTGAATTAGGGAAACAAAACATACAAGTTGGAAAGGTGTATTAGATTTATGTGTAAGCGTTACCCAACCACCATTGTTCTGGTCACTGAAACCCCAAAGGGATAGCATTACACTGCAGTATTTTACCAATTTAAAAATGCGTGAACTTTAATTGTTTTCTATTATTTGCCACATTGCAGCAGCTGCACAATTTTAAGAAAGGGTCATGATTAAAATAAAGAGAAACTTTGGAACACAGACCAGCCACAATCACGCGATTTTTATCCAGTCGAAAGTTTGGAATACCTAAAATTATTTCATTTACTTCGTTGCAGCAATTTCAGAGGTTTACAAGAACGAAGGTAACGATGAATATAACAAGAAGAATTTCAACAGCGCCATTCACTTCTACACTGAAGGAATTAAAGTGAACTGCAAGGATGAAGATCTTAACGCCAAACTGTACAGCAACAGGGCAGCAGCACATTTTAATTTGGGTGAGAAGCTGATTTACATTAGCTCTTATGGCTAATCTGTTTCCGATTGGTCAATTTGCAGTCAATAACCTTCTGTACGGACGAAAGTTTCAGAAGCAAATGCTCATTTGCAGCTAGCTATAAATATTTTCATCTTAAAAAAAAAATGATTTAAGGAAAATTATCATATTTGTCTGTAAACGCTGAGGACCCGGACGTTGACTTCGTCCTTCAGTTTATTTCAGTTGAGAACGAAGCTGATGAAGAAACTGGATCGTAATATTACCGAAGAGGAGGATTCTATTCGGTGATCGAAAATTTATCGCAGGTCACAGTTAAGAAGACGATAATGGACTGGCTGATATTCAAGACATTTTGCAAAAGAACAACGAGAAGCTCCTTTGACAATGAAATTAAATAACTTTCCTGCACCTGATCTAATTGACAAGCTTCTTTGCCAATTGCAGTGTTTTTCAAAGACGAACAAAAGAAGGGACGAGCCAGACACAATGCCCAGTTTTCAAAAGACGCCATCGGTTACATTGGCGAGCTAAAACTTACAGTGCTCTTAGTTTTGACCGCCAAATAACCTTTTTCAACATGCTGCATTTTGATTGCACTTCCAATGGAAAGCATTTGGAATTTGCTATTATTTCCTTCAGCCACTAAAAAAACTTTTTTGTGACACCTCTCCAATGACTGTCAAATCACTTGCCCTGCACTCAGTTTCCGGTCCCCCAAACAGGAAACCATATAATAGACATGGCTCAGCAATGTAAATTATGGATCATCATTTCCCCAATCGATTGATGGCCCACGCGCTTAATGCTTGGACTATAAATCGATAGGAAAAGGGAACTGGGTCCGTAATTTACAGTACAGACCTCAATTTCGGCTAATAAGGGGTATTTATCGTTTGTCTATTAAAAATTTGCATCGTTGAATGGTGCACGCAGCAACTTGCTAAGGAGTTTAACAGTTGTTGCAATACGTAAGACAAAGTACGTTGCTGAAGTGGCGCTAGCCGTATCAGCTAATTATCTTCTCGCTCCCTGTTAAGTTATAATTATCTGAGTTGTTACAAAGTGTGTTCTGCGATCTATTTTCATAGGAAATTACTCTGAAACAATGAATGACGCAAAAGTTGCCATTGACTTACAACCACATTTTGTGAAAGCTTTTGTGAGAGGTAAGAGTTAAAGTTGTGTGTTCTGATAAGGATCGAGGAAGCGACTGATTCAAACCTTGAACCCTTGAGGTTTGGACCGTATAACATTAACGCTCTGTGAGCTACAAGTCTGTTCAAATAATGAATAAGTACACCCTGAAGCGTACAATTTCAAATCAGTTTAAGCATTATTACAGTAACCACAATGACATAACTTGAAACGTTAGCCACCGTTTTCAAGAAGTAATCGAAATTTCTCCTTTTTACTTTCGCGCTTCGCACCCCTCCCCTAATTAAACCACCCCCCCCCCCCCCCAAAAAAAAGTTAATCCTCACACCCTTACACCATGTGTGCACGTGTAAGTTCAGTGAAATTTGCGTATTACCTTATTGGACTTTGTATTCTTGACCACATTTTGGGGACACTTTTGTGTCTAATGCCATACAGGCTTCCAGCGTTCAGTAGTTGTAAGCATCTTGAAGCAATCTCCAACTGATCCCTTCTGTTTCAGGATCTTTCTTTCACTATGTGGTTACTTACTGACTCAATTAAGTTCGATAGTCTTCTCGGGGAATGGAATAACAATGAACTATCTAAAAAAGATAAAGAACATTTAAAAAGGCAGCGCGGAGACACCAATTTTTTCTTTGATTGTTGAAAAATGTTCACGGCTTTTACATTTTATACGTCGCTGGGATTGCCAAATTAAAACATGAACTGAAAAACGAAAAGATTTCTGGTCGTAAAGGTAAAATGACGCCATCCTGCATCTCTGCTGCTATCAGATACTCTAACTGATATATATTTTATTGCTTTTTATAGTTAAGTTCTTGCTAGCGCGAAGATAAGATTCATCCTTTAAATCTGTTGGATATCTACACTTTTTGATTATAATTCTTAATAATTTTGTCCGTTTTAACATAAGCAATTGCGAATCTTTTTTTTTTTGCCTTTACAGGGGCAAGTGCCTGCATTCAGTTGAAAAAGTTTAACGAAGCCAATGCGTGGTGTGATAAGGGATTAGCAGTATCCTTTACAGGAATTAATATTTTAAAGTAAAATTCCTTAAACATTCTTTCAGCGTTGAAAAAGTATTTTGTCTAGGCCCACGTGTGACCAGTTGTTTGTCTAAACCCATCAGTCGTCTGCTTGTCAAATACCTGCACGTTTCTAAAGCGGATTCTGATTGGCTAGTTAGAGTGAACAATAGAATATATTGCAGAAAATGATGTCATATATGCAAGTGTGCAACAGGCTTCTAACCAACGCTTTGACGTGATTTTCGGTGAATTTTTTCGCATTGAAGGCCGCAAAACCATTTCTTACTGTAGGGCCTATGGGGAGAAGGAAGTCCTGAGTTGTGTGGCAATGAAAGCAAGGAAACCGCTGGAAAAGATAGAAGGAAATATCATCTGGTGCCACTAACTTGAAACTGCTGTTTCAGCGCTAGACAACCTTTATTGTTAAAAAAGAACTAATCTTTTTTTGACTAATTAGCGAGAGAAATCCCCATTAATAGCAAATTAATTTCCGTAACTACATATGCGCGAATTCCGGACTGTTTAGAAGTACGAGTCAATGTCTGAATAACATAGCTGAATTAAGTTACATACCCTATATTTACAATTGCTTAAGGTCCTTATATGTAGTCTATCCCTAAAGCTGAAATCACATAAAACACCAGGAATGACACCGCAGCTCAGTCTCTGGGCTATCTGACAGATGCAGTAACGTATATATATTTTTTATTTTATTTTATTAGCTTCGCCAAAAAACAAACAAACAAACAAACAGACAAACAGAGAAAGAACGTTGGCAGGGACACCGCAACAGCTGTGGCCTATTACAGGGGGCCCGGATACTAATACGAAAAAAATGAAAACAAGAAATATTAAAAAGCACAGGGATACAAGAAAAACTACAGCTACATACATACCTCATTAGCCGAGGTTTCGGTCTCTACGGTAAATTACGGACCGAGTTTTTTTCCATCGATTTATTGCCCTAGCGCGAAGCGCACGGGCCATAAATCGATGGAAAGAAACGAGGATCCGTAATTTACAGTACGGACCGAAAAAACGAGGCTAATAAGATGTTTATTATATGGCTTCTGCCTGTTCGGGGGACCGGAAACAAGTGCAGGACGCACGATTTGACAGTCATTTGACAGGTGTCAAAAAAGAAAGTTTCTATTGGCGCAAGAAAACAATAGCACATAGCAAAGGCTTTCCGAGAAAGTAAAAACAAATTCGCCATGTTGAAAAAGTTTATTCGGTCAAAACTAAGAGCACTGTAAGTTTTAGCTCTTTAATGTAACGCTGGAGTATTTTGGAAACCGGACACTAGGGCCATTTATACGAGGAAAAATAAGACTCGTCTTACAGAGGACGCGTCTTAAGCAAGACGCGAACTTTCCGAATAAACGGCACATTTCCTCTAAAATAAGACGCGGGTTAGCTAAGACGCGTCTTATTCTAGAACAGCCCTCAACACCTGTTCTTAGATAAGACGCGTCTTAGCTAAGACGAGAAAAACTTCGTATAAATGACCTTCGCGTCTCAAATAAGACGCGAACGCATAGTACGCATGCGTTAATTTTGGGCGCGCCACGTTGGATTGCCGTCGCCACGGGCAAACATTCGCATGAAAACGAGTCAAGAACAGAAATAAGACGTGAACCATTTATACGAGCCGTTCTCGTCTTAGATAAGACATGCTCGTATAAATGGTGCAGTTCGCGTCTTGTTTAAGACGCGTCTTATTTTTCCTCGTATAAATGGCCCTACTGTGTCTGTCTAGAAGTCGCTTCCATCTTTCTTCCGTTTGTCCTTGGAAAAAAAAAAACTGCAAAAGGCAAAGAAACTTTTCAAGGTAAGTTTGTTGTCATTGCAGAAGGATTCGCTCCTTAATTGTTTTTGTGAAAACCTCTCTTTCTGCCAGTTCATTCTCGTCTTCAATTGTGATCTCTGTGTTAAACTTTTCAAACACTGACTAGCATTCTCTTCCTCGGTAAGGTTACTATTCAGTTTCTACACCAGCTTCGTTCTCATTAAGGTGGCTCGACTGGATTTTTTTGGGGGGATACCTCCCAAGTCTGAGCATTAACTACGTCACCATGAGTAAAGATATGGGAAAAAGATTACCACAACTGTATTATATAAAGATGAAAATTTCTTATGATCTGGGTTTTATTGCAATCGGAGTCGCCATAGCAACGTAACGACGCCATTACGTTTTTTATTTATCTTTGTGTTTCTTTGTACCAAGAGTTTTTTTAAGAAATCGCTTAAGGGAGCTTGTACCTGCCATAATTGCCTCATTTGTGGCAAAGTTTGAACAAATTCTATGAGAGCGTTTTTGAGATATTTTGAAACGAAGTTTTAAGCATCACAAAAACAGTGAAATAGCATGCTATCCACACAATTAGCTAAATTTTAAAGAAAATGATGAGCTGGGGAAACGCAGCTTCATGTCATAGTGGTTGATTCTATTGAAAACTGCGTGCAAAGAAAGAGTAGAATTGCTCCGGGCGATCGCGAGTAAGAAGAATTTTAGTAACTTGCATTCAGCTGCTTTTGTTACAGTTTTTGCACGTTATTTGGTCCATGCCTACAAATTTCGCATCTTTCAAAAAACCGTTTGCTAAATTTTTTTTATAAATTTGACAATCCCGAGATTAATTGTCTATAAATATACCCTGCAAGTTTTAAGAACATTGAAAACAGAGAAGGCTTTTAAACAGGGCCTCAAATTTACGTTGCCATGGTGACTCCGATTGCAATAAAACCCAGATCATAAGAAATTTTCATCTTTACATAAAACAGTTGTGGTAATCTTTTTCCCATATCTTTACTCATGGCGACGTAGTTAATGCTCAAACTTGGGAGGTATCCCCCCCAAAAAAACCAGTCGAGCCACCTTAAAACAAAGCTCAAATCTAGTTCATCCACTAAAAAATTTCAAATTCTACTAGTTCTAATTAGAAAGGATTTTTGGTACGTACTTGTTTTACATTTCTTAATTATGTATTTACTAACATTGATGGTTGAGGATCTAGTGCGTCTACCGTATTTACGAACAGAGGAGTTCACGTAAACAAGACCGTGTGTCAATTTGAAAAAAAAGGTTAGATCTAAAAGTTCATGCCAGTAACAAATATTTATTAGGTCTAGAGTTTGTAAACGAGACCTATAACTTATATTAGAAGAATAGGGCAGTTTTAAGATAAACTTTGTCACGCGTCTTTCGATACGCTCAAGCTTGACAATGAGCTCAATGGACTGTGGGGCCCAAATTTGGGTGGCGTATCCCAAATGTGGCCTAACTAGGGCTAGGTATGGCGTTCGTCTTACTTCGGTTCTAAGTATGAACCTCGTGTTCCTCTTTGAGTATCCTCTTTGATCATTTAGTTAAGTTTGTTAGCCATGTTTGCTTATTAATATATTCAAATTATTTAAAGGCTTTAACTGATACAAGATAGAGCCGAACAACAAGAAGTTGTTGGAATTGCGGAGAGCAGCTTTGAAAGAACAAAGGAAACTGCAAGAGAGCCACGGAAAGGAGGTAAAAAAGAAAATGATTTGGTAGACAGAGTTGATTTGGAAAACTGTACACCGGTACCGCTGGAAAAATCCTAGTAACGCTTTCAATAGGCTGCAAGAGCAGTCACTTCTTTCGGCTAGTAGAACAAAACCTTGGAACGACGTCTGCTCTTGTACCCGTGCGAAATGATTCCCAAAAATTCTCGGTAAATCTCAAGAATTCCCAGCATTTCTTGAGAATTCTTGAGAAAGCTTTCGGAAGTTACCGGGTATTCCCGAGAATTTTCAATGCCTCTTTTATCAGATTTTCACACCTTCTCGGACGTCTAGGGAATTCCAAAGAATTCTCGAGAATAATGTGAGTTTCAACTTGACTAGGTTATTCAAATACAATTCTTGAAAATTCTCAGGAATTCTCGGGAATTATATCTTGCTCGCTAATATGCGCCCTATACATGTACTTTGCAGTGTGAGTGTGTTACTCACTCGACATTCACGCTCGCTCATTCGGTCATCACATCGAGCTCTCTATAAATTAATATCGTCAAGCACATTTACATGTAAAATGCTAAGTTGCTTTTATTGAGCAATTTAAAACCTTCTGAATGAACATCAACTTCGAAACATTCGTATTGAAATGATTTATCATGATGCTTCTGACACAAAATCCGCACTTAATCGTGTACATCAGAACCCCAGAACCGCCGTGATCACGTAGGTCAGTATCGAGATGTAAAATAAGTAACTTAAAAAAAAAAAAACAATATACAGTATTTGCAAGCTAACATCTCACCTCGTTTTTGTTACATGCAAGTCAGCGCTTGAACAATTCTGCCATATCGCTATCCTCCCTTCATATATGTGTTGATATAAAATGGATCAGGGGCACCCAACGTCAATTTTCGGAAAATATCTGTTCGGAAGACGATTTGAGATCTAGAATTTTCGGAACATTTGTTGTAAAATGCCTTGCTTGCCTGCCCCTCCTAGGATTTTCGAACATCTAATAAATGGTATAATTGCCCATTTTTAAAAGATTTTTACCCTAAAAGGGTCACCTAGAATTTTCGGGAGCCTTTTTTTCTGGCTGAATTTTCGAAAAGGTAAGTTTTGATCCCTATAATTTTCGGATCACTAGACTTTCAGCTAGGAAATCCGAACAGATGAAAAATTTTTAGGGGATAAAAATATGCCTATATCTACCGTTTAAATACTAAAATACGTTTAACAATGCTCTGTTCGAGTGGTTTTGAACTATGTTTTCGTTGGGTGCCCCTAATGGATTTGCCGTATTCGTATACCACAGTTCTAACACGCGTGAGTGCGTTGCGAAAGAGCGCGGCGGTCACGTGGTGAGGCCAGACTATTGTGTAGTTAAAAATTTTACCGGTCGCTACAGTAGCGAGCACCTCGAAAGGGTTTAGGTACGCTGATTAATAATATATAGATTTAGCCAGGGCTAAAAGCGAAGCATCCGTATCTGTACTAATGATAAAAGCAATCAAATTAAAGTAATAACATGAACTCTAGTCCCAAAAAAAAGAAGTCTTCACATCCCTAAGAGCCTTGGGCATCAGACACCTTTAGAGGGAGGGGCTAAATGATTAAGAAAAAATACCCTGCAAACAAACCTGAATTGAAAAAATTGTTAAATTGTAGGTCTCTTAAGTAGCGGCAATTTACAGGTAACGATTTCTAGGGTCGGTGTTTCTGTGTTTAAGGGAAGACCTAAAAGGAAAATCAGGCCGACTTAAGTTTTGTCTTCCTGTAAGCCCATTATATTTTCTTTTTTTTTTTCTTTTTTCTTTTAAAGGGCCCGGACGAACAATCATGCCTAGCCTTTACATTTTTATTATATACATACTGAGAAATACTCACCAAAAAGTTGTGTTGTAAATTTTGATACGCAAATGAGTTCTAGCCAATCAGAGGAATGAACTATGGTTTTCACATGTGAGAAAAATGATACGTCCAATCAGAAGCCACAGAGGTGTGTGAGTTTCGCGCCAAAATTCCTGCCTTTTCTTGCGACTTGCTGAGCGCCGCTTCGCACACATTCGAGGAGAAACGTTTTTCTCAAAGAGTTTTTTCTCGTTCAAAAAGTGAAAAACGTTTCAGAAATGGAGTGGAATAGTTTCGTTTGTTTCACTGTCCATAAAGAAAACTGTGGAGAGCCGGCGAAATAACAGCGGAAGGGGAAAAACAGAACAAGAGGTAAGCTTATGTTGTGCTTTTTGTCGGAGCTACTTTGTCTTCCATTTATAAGCTTAAGCTTATATTGAAACCGGCCATTTTACTTAAATTCACTCATTTTCAATTGTACATTCAGAACAAACAGTTAAGATTACTTGTAGTTCTTGGATTACCTCATATCCTTACCGTCATTTATGTTTTTAAGAAACGTTTCTACTAAAAAGCTGATACTTCGTTTTCATCGTTATTTCGTTGTGTGTAGAGGCAAATTTAAGCATTTTGGAAAGATTTAAAATAAAAAGGCCACCAAAATGATGAATGTCTCAGTATGTATACAATAAACACAATACCACATGTAAAGTGCTTCGTACGGTATTTACTCGTGTGTAAATAACGCACGCCAGCACTTTCCATGAAGTATTCTCTATATACCTCACAATATCTGAAAAAAAATTTTACCGTAAGGTGTATAATATTTTCTCTGAGGACAGACATAGGAAAGCAAACGATAACCTTTTTCGCCACTGATGACTATAATCCAATCTTTCACTACAAATATAAAAGTTAATAGCGCAACTTACACCTTTTTTATTTTAAAAAAATCGGACTCGAAAAGCCGACGAGTCTGTTTTTTTTTAGAATAGAGGAGAACTCTTTCATTTTTTTAGATAAGCTCACTTTTTCAGTGAGAATATAACGCAGTAAAAAAACAACTGGAAACAAACGCAGTAAACTTAATTCAAACGGTATTCAGCTGTATAGACCTTGTCACGGTTTTCGACGCCATCTTGACGAGTAGGCAAACGCGTGAAAGATTACAGTGTTTGTACACAATGTATGATAATCTACTGTCGAACATATTCCGTAGAACGGCTGTTTGGAAAAAAATATGAATTTTAAACTAAAGCCTCACTCCTAAGGATTCTGCTGAAAAAAATTTGAGGGTGTTACAAGCGCTAGAAGACCTAAAAGCACTTTTTTAAATTTTCTATACATTTGTCTGTGAGAAAGTCCCGGGAGAAATTACAGACAAATATATGGAAAATCTAAAGCAAGCCTCTGGAAAAAGTTAAGCAAAGGTGCGCCCCAAATTTTTTTAGAACTATCCTTTGCTTTGTAGCTTTAGTTTACAATTGATATTTTTTTCGGAAAAGCCGTTTAGTGGAAATTATTCGACATTAGATTCTCATACAAACGCTGTAATTTCTCACTCGTTTGCCTACTCGTCAAGATGGCGTCGAAAACCCTGAAAAATGCAGAAATTCTTGGATTCTACACACTGCAAAATTCTTGAAGGCAAGTAATGAATGAGAAAATGAATAGCAATTCAATGCGGAACATGTACAAAAACAACACTTCAGTTTTAATTCAAGAAAGGGTCCTTCTGAATGTTTCTAAAAATCTCACGATCTGTAGTCTCATGGTCGTTTCTTCAGCTAATGTCGTGAATGAACAATGACAGATAAATAACTTAATTTCTTGAAAATTTTAATTCAAAAACCCATAAGTTAATCCTAAAAAGCAATTCGCTTAAGACAAGTTAAATCGTTGCGTTCACGCAAGTTAAATCGGTCGAGTACATGGCAAAAAAACAATTTCAAATGTATATTTTGTGGTTTTTCTTTCACGCGGATGTCAAAATGTAGAAAACGTCCATGAAACCTTTATAAATACAAAACTTCCCTTTTAAGAACGCACTTTTCTTTAACCATAGAGTACGGAATGTACCTCAAGTTTCTTCAGAAACCTCGCTGCCTTGGTTGGTTCAAAACAAGCCAAGCGTTCCGATCCGCCGTGTAGAAAACAAGGTTGAATTCCTCTCGACAGACAATTTCATAGCGAAAAGCTTTCGCTTGCCCATAAAAAGGAAACTGAGCATTCTTTTGAACTTTCTCTTTCCATTTGTGTCTTTTCTTAGCGTCTTTTCAATCTTGAAATGCAAAACTTTACTCTTGAAAACCACCTCATGATGAACGCCTGCCAGCCATTTTGTTGATGGATGACATTTACTAAGGTGTCAAATCGGTTTCTTCCCTCACCCCCTAAATGGTTGAGATGACCATTGGACGTCATTTGTGGAGGAGTGGGGTATGGGTGATTTTACTGATTTAGTTTGTAGTGGGGAAGAATTTTTCCAAACCTCTCTGGAGTTAGAAATTTTTTTCCCGACATATAACGGTGTAAGATTTTTTTTCAGCATTATACGTCATGAGCGATATTTTTTTCCCAAGGAATTAATTTGCATGCTTTTTTCTTCTCGAAATCAGTCTGCAGGACATTTTTTCTGAAATCACCCATATCCCCCTCAAAAGTCAAATGGTCGGCCCCTAAAATCCACCAAACATTTGGTCAGTTAACAGATTCTGATTTGTCAATCATTTCTAAAGGCTTTTGAAACAATAGGGGACCAAACTCTCTAGGGGAGAGAGGAGGAATTCGTTTCTACTTAGCCCAGCCCGGAGAGTCCGTACGGTCGTAAGTACGGACGGACGGACGGTCACGTCATAACCAAATTTTCTCGGATGGATAGTTTACCAAATTTTATTACCCATGGTGCTCCGCTGCTCACGGAGGCTCCGCTATTATGCTATAAAAATACAGTATATACGGTTATGTCACCTCTGCGGACTGTCTGGACACGTAGATTTGTTTATTTGTTTATTTATTAAATTTGCTATATAGAATAAACATTACAGAAAAGAAAAGAAAAAATATATATATTACCAAGATTGCAAATTTACAGGGTCGGAAAAGCTACAAAAGTAGCTCAAAATTAAATTTAATATTAAGTGACTTAAATTTTGTAATAGATAGAGTGGCGAGGAAGCCCAATAGAAGGTAAAAAGCTTGCAGAAATTGGGCTCCTCATATTTAATTATGATTTAATGTAAGCTGCCATATCATGGTCAGATTATGTTTTCATCCGGAAACAAAATGTCTTGGATCGTTGTTGACTGGGATAACTTCAAGCAGTGTAAAGCAAAAGGGATCTGCAAATCGAGGTCAAGCAGTTACAGGATACAGGACCCTGTAGCGACAGCAGCGACTAACAAATGTGATCGAGGTTTGCGTCCAATCAATTGTAAACATAAGGGTCCAGTTGTCCGGAGCCATGGCAGTGTTAAAAATCGTTTTCGGGTCCACAAATAGAGGTGTCGAGAAGAGAAGAACTTAAGAGATCTTCGCAAACATATCTGCAACTGACATAGTGTTCGTTTGAGTTCATATTTTAAGCGAGAAAAATCGAGATATTTTCTGCAAAGCAAGAACGGATTGCGCGTGCAAAACTTCCTCACTAATAGTCTACCTTGAGAAACTCCACAGGTATAGCGATTCAGAAAAACCCATTGCATTTTTAAATGAACAATTTTAAAATAAACAATCGTATTTATCTGACCGTTTCCAGTTAGCCTGATGGCAGATTCTTGACAACCGTAAGCTCGCAACTTTGCAAGTAGATTATGTCATACTGAGTCAAATGTTTTTGAGAAAGCGATCGCGATCACCCCTACATCCTTTTTCAAGTCTAGGGCAAAGAGACCGTCTTCCGTTACGTATTTGAGTAACGTAGTACAACACCGGTGGTCACGAAGAAAATCGGACATACATGTATTGTTCCAAAGCAAAGGTGAAAGAATTGGATTCAACAAGTCAATTTTCAGCTTTTTGGAGACGTTCGGGATTGTTAGGACGCTAACCGGGCGATATTTGGGATTTGGAAATGTTTCTTCCTCTTTCTTAAAAAGTCGCGCTACAGCTTACTTATCATTTTATAACTAAAGCTCAATTTCACTTATAGCTAAAATACTTGGTGGTTTGTAATGCAGTCCTTGACAAATATAATTACTTTAGAACTGACTCGTCAATTATAGGTGCAGTGTGACGATTGAACATTGCACCGACATCAGAACCATAAGTGCATCTTCTAGTAACAGGACTTTTACTCAAATTGTCACATACCTTAACAAATTTGTTGACGATAACGGTCCTATTCTTGTCCGAAACAAACCTGTTGATCCGCCACATGAATTACAAGCTGTTTTTTTCTTTTAGGGAAGTAACGTTATTTTGCTGTCGTCTATGAATAAATAAATCCAGTTTTCAATTGTTTTCAATAACTTGTGAAAGCGGTTTCTCATTTGTATTTGTACCTGGATGAGTTAATCCAGGATAGATATTATTTTTCGGAAGCTCTTACGCTTACTTGTAGCAAGGACATTTACCACTTTCTAAAACAGGTTTTTCTAGTGAGACAAGATATCATCTACTTCATCAAACACGTACGCACTGTATAATCAGTGTCCTGATTGAGGATGAGCATATTGAACCTGCTGTTACCAGGATAAATGTCAACTTTGTTTTTTAGATTACACTGTCAACTAATAAGAGACTAAATTTAGATAAAATTAAGTTTGTCCCCAATTATTTTTCTTCACAAAGACATTTCAAACGTAACTGGTCAGATAAATTTGACATACCTCAGAAGAACACCTTTAATTTGCTGTTTAGACACATAATGATTCAGCCAAATATTTCCAATATTCAAAAACGCTCACGTGAGTTACCAAGTTTTGGAAATGATAATGTAAGGTCTATCAGTGTGCCGAATTCCAAGTTAGTTATGACCTATTTGTCAAAGAAATCGCCGAAACCATTTTCGATTATTACAAACAGTTGACGTAAACCTAAAAATACTTCAGTAAGAAATTTCTTTTCGAAATGAAATCTGCGTCCGGAAAGCAAACAAACTGAAATGTTTCCCGCACGTTAAGTCGAAAACCATTTGCGTCAACTAAGTTAAGCCAACCCCTTCTCGTCAAATGAGCCGGGTTCAGCACGACTGCCTTACTTACAGATATTGCCCCTCCACATTTTCTTATCCACTTGCGATCAATATGTTCATATAAACTGGCAAGATAGCCCAGTTAATTGGGTTTCGGTACCTGTAACCGCAAGCATGGTACTCAAGCTGGACATTTTCTTATCCAAACATATTTTTTTCCTTAATTTAACTTAGAAAACTGGCACGATGGTGACACACACAGCTGAAATATCGAGGGAAGATAAGGCGCATGGCAATCTTGGCAGTGCCCATCCCAGTCTGGGAGATTTTAAAACAGCCACGCACTACTATGAACGTCACCTGAAAATTGCGAAAGAATTGAATGACATATCAGGGGAAGGAAATACGTATCGCAATCTTGGCATCGTCCGTGGCAGTCTGGGAGACTTAAAAACTGCCATAGACTACTTTGAACGCCACCTGAAAACTGCGAAAGAATTGGGTAACAGATTAGGAGAAGGAAATGCGTATGGCAATCTTGGCATTGCCTATAAAAATCTGGGAGATCTTAAAACAGCCATAGACTACTATGAACGCCATCTGAAAACTGCGAAAGAATTGGGTGACAGATTAGGAGAAGGAAAGGCGTATGGCAATCTTGGCAATGCCCATCTCAGTCTGGGAGATCTTAAAACAGCCATAGACTACCTTGAACTTCACCTGAAAATTGCGAAGGAATTGGGTGACAGATCAGGGCAAGGAAGTGCGTATGGCAATCTTGGCAATGCCCATCTCAGGCTGGGAGATTTTAAAACAGCCATAGACTACCATGAACGTGAACTGAAAATTGCGAAAGAATTGGGTAACAGATCAGGGGAAGGAAGTGCGTATGGCAGTCTTGGCAATGCCCATCTCAGTCTGGGAGATCTTAAAACAGCCATAGACTACTTTGAACGTCACCTGAAAATTGCGAAGGAATTGGGTGACAGATCAGGGCAAGGAACTGCGTATGGCAGTCTTGGCAATGCCCATCTCATTCTGGGAGATCTTAAAACAGCCATAGACTACTTTGAACGTCACCTGAAAATTGCGAAAGAATTGGGAGATAGATCAGGTGAAGGAAAGGCGTATGGCTGTCTTGGCAATGCCCATTTCAGTCTTGGAGATCTTAAAACAGCCATGCACTACTATGAACGTCACCTGAAAATTGCAAAAAAATTGGGTGAGAGATTGTGTGAGGGAGAAGCATGTTATCGCCTTGGTTTTGTTTTTGAATCTCTAGGCCAGTTTTCAAAGGCTATTGAATATTACCAAACCGGTATTACGCTGTTAAATAACGTCAGAGATCGTCTTCAATTGAACGATGGATGGAAAATAAGCTTACGAGATCAACACCAAAAAGTGTACGCGGCACTGTGGCGTGTGATGCTAGCGGATGGCAAGGTTACGGAGGCTTTGTTTTCTGCCGAGCAAGGAAGGGCGCAGAGTCTGAAAGACCTTATGGCATTAAACTATTTATTTGATGCAAATGATGCTTTTCAAGAAAACGGTGCGTTTGATGAGTTGTCTAGCCACCTTCCTCTGAATACAATATTTATGGCGATTGGAAAGAAGGAATTAGTTTTCTGGGTTTGTCAAAAAGGAAAGGAGCTTGAATTAAGGAGAAAAGAAAACAGTTCGCAAGATGAAATCAAAACTTTCTTTCAGTCTCTTGTGGACAAAATTGGCGCACGTGATAATGTGAAGTGTGAGGATCGCTCACTTGAATTGACTAGGGATAAAAGGTTGGCAGTTAAAAGATCACCTCAAGATGGCAGACAAACAGAGGACTTACATCTTCAAAAAAGAGCCCTGCGTACTTTGTACGACACTGTCATTGATCCTATTCAGGATCTGTTTTCAGGCAGCGAACTCGTATTCATTCCAGAAGGTCCACTTTGCTTGGCTCCTTTTGCTGCATTTATGAGCCCACATTCCAAGTACCTTTGCGAATCATTTCGCATCCGTGTGGCTCCATCCCTCACAAGCTTGAAAATGATTGCGCAATGTCCAGTAGATTACCATCGCAAGTCGGGCGTACTTCTTGTCGGTGATCCGTGGG
Source organism: Porites australiensis (assembly GCA_022179025.1). NCBI lineage: Eukaryota > Metazoa > Cnidaria > Anthozoa > Scleractinia > Poritidae > Porites > Porites australiensis. The sequence continues at coordinate 20,763 of BOPM01000916.1, read as the reverse complement.
TGCAAGATGTGACAGGGGAACCGCAGTTGCCATTTGCCAGGAAGGAAGTAGAGATGATTGGTAAAATTCTTGGTTGTGCGCCTCTGATTGGAAGGCAGGCCACGAAGGATGTAGTGTTAAAACGACTCGGTTCTGTTGCTTTGGTGCACATCGCTGCACATGGCGAAATGAAAACAGGCGAAATTGCCTTGGCGCCAAAAAATGATGAGGAAGATTTCATTTTGACGATGAAGGATGTAAAGAATGCTCAGATTCGAGCAAGATTGGTCGTACTCAGTTGCTGCCATAGTGCTCACGGCGAGATCAAAGCAGAGGGAGTAGTCGGTATAGCACGGGCATTTTTAGGTGCTGGTGCTCGCTCTGTTCTGGTATCATTGTGGGCGATTGACGACAAGGCCACTCTTGAGTTTATGAAAATTTTCTATCAGCATCTTGCGGAAGGAAAAAGTGCTAGTGAAGCCCTGAACCGGGCAATGAACTGCATGAGAGAATCCACAGAATTTAGCGCCGTAAATCACTGGGCACCTTTTGTACTCATTGGTGATGACGTCACATTGGAGTTTGATGGGAGCAAATAGACCACTCAGAATGTCGAGGTACGAGTACTTTTTTCTTTTTTGTCTGGTCGTAAGGTGCCATAAGTTATTTTAGTTCTTTTAATTGGCTGTTCTTTCTTTCACTTTTAAACTTAAAAACGATAAGGTTTCATACACACAAACGTTACCGGCCACATTACGGAACACGAACGCAAACAAGAACTACTAAATCAACACAAAGGGCGGGATAAATGTATGAATGAACGAATAAATTAGTAGTCTAAATAAATAAGCGCTACACTACGAATATTCCCCGGTTACATAATTAATTCAATACCGCCGTCTATTATATTATTTTAACTCCTCTGAAATAAGCTTTATGTCATAATTAAAACCTTTGTGGACATGGTTAATTTTTTATTCCTCATTCTCAGTGCTAGTCTTCGACTGATTTCTTAAGGGGGCAATTGACCTAAATTGTACAATTCGCATTGTTTATTAAATTGGCGATGAAGGAGAAAATATCTATTGTCGTTGTTTGTCGTCTCTTTTAAAAAATAAATATTTCTAAGACAGTTATTCATTTCTTCATGTTCACGTGACTCACAGCTATTTGGGGGGTTACAACTTCGTTTTGTCCGAACCTCTCGGAGTTTATCAGGGACCTTAATTCTAGTAACACATCTGTCTTGCGGAAACCTGGCTCGGGCTTCATGAATTGGATCTGCTACTGTCTCCATGTTTTTATTTAGCGGTAGTGGTAGTAGTAGTAGTAGTAGTAGTAGTAGTAGTAGTAGTAGTAGTAGTAGTAGTAGAGTAGCAGTAGCAGTAGCAGTAGCAGTAGCAGTAGCAGTAGCAGTAGCAGTAGCAGTAGTAGTAGTAGTAGTAGTAGTAGTAGTAGTAGTAGTAGTAGTAGTAGTAGTAGTAGTAGTAGTAGTAGTAGTAGTGCCTCTCACCTGCTACATCTAACTCTTGTATGCCAATCCCGACAGATTTTGTTAGTCGACCCTTATATAGAATAAGGGTAGCATCAGTTATTTCACTATTTCTTTTTTATTGTTACACTGTTACAATTTTACTTTATAGGTGTGTGCAACGGAATTATTGCTACCTTGTGAAGCAGCTAAGAGGAACAAAGTGTTAGTAGGATTTTATTTAGCTTCTTTTAGAAAATATGTGTGGCAGAGTCGTCCGATTCAGAAAACGAATTTTATTTCCATATATTAAGACAGCGTATTGTTTACATACTATTATATTAAATTAAAACTTGAAGAATCAAAACAATTGGAATTTTTAAAGTAGTTCGAGACTTTCAACTGCGTCTATAAAATGGACGGAAATTTAGCAGGTGTTATTCCTCAGCACTTGCGTTTCTTACTTTTTACATAAAACGAACGCAGTAATCTTATCGCGTTATCGGTTTTTTGTCTGCTTAACATGAGAACAAGGCCTAAGATGGTAAATACTCATCTGAGTATGAATGGTTGTGTTGGTTTATCCTGCCCCCCACCCCTCCCCCAACTAACAAATGCACCAATATTGATACTCAGCGTAAACTGAGGGTACAGCTGTTCAAAATGATGTAGGTGGAATGGGGGTAGGGTGGTCATGTGTACAGTGGAACCTCGATATAACTAAGTCCCTGGTATAACGAACAATTTTCCTTAGCCCAGTAACAGTAACTATGAAAAAGAACCTCCAAAAAATGAAACCTCGTTACAGCGAACACATTTTGCGAGTCCCTTACCTCTTCGTTAACTCGAGGTTGTGTAAAGAGCGTTAGTAGCACAAATTTGTTTCAAGACTTTAGGTCTGTGAATAGAGAATCCGTGCGACCAAGTAGTTGGGAAACTCAACGACATTTCTCACGTTTTCGCGACACCAGTTCCCTCAACTGAAGAATATTGTACTGAAGCTGATGTCATCTTTAGGAAGTGAATAAAACGTGCCAAATTTGCTAGAGATTGGAAGGGGCTGCTCAGTGGGTTTTGCTTTCAACTAACTTAACCCTTCGGAGATTCGAGACTTTATTATAAAATCATTTTCGAGTATCAATATTCTCTTTCAAAATATTTGCCTACGTAAAGTTCAAATAGTGGAAGAGAGTTTACTGCACGGGATGTATTCTTGTTTGGTACGCAGATTTCCACTGAGAGTTACCTCTCTCCTCAGTAAGGGATTCCAGATTGCGAATCAGGGAAATTTTGGCTTGTAGAATCCGGGATCCAGCAGGTTTTTGCTGTAGAATCCGGAATCCTAGGCTTTGGAACGCAGAATATACATCCGGAATCCCACAAACGATTGGAATCCGGAATCCAAGCTTCACTGACTAAGAATCCGGAATCCAGTACCTGGAATCCGGAATCCCAACCTGTCTTGGATTCTCTTGCATTTTGCAATACCTAAGCTTTTGTTAAAACTACATTATGATAACACGATCAGTTTAACGTAAGTCAATAAACCTGACTGGTCCTTAATGACCAAACTAGGTTTTCGAAGCGTACAGACTCATGTTTTCCTCTTTTCATTTATTGGGATGATGTAAAGGGGGAGGTGATACCATCTTCCCCTCCCCTCCCTATAGGGCCCAGTTGTTCGAAGGCCGATTTCCGCCAACCCTGGGTTAAATTTTAACCCAGGTTTCTATTTCTTTTGTTCAAAAGCTTTTTTCAGGATAATTTTCTCAATTCTTTTTAGAGCATCAAATCATCAAATTGTGGGCAAAAAAATAAATAAATAAATAAAACTGAATGAGCTTGTTAAGCTTTCACATTTGAACTGAAATTTTGCACTAACCGTGGGTTATCGTAACCCAGCCCAGACCCTATAAAATATTCCAATTTTTATTTAATTAATTAGTATAAGGTTAATTTGTCGAAACATTTTACGATTAAATGGTTACGATTTTCAGAATAATCATAAACTGAAAATTAAAAAGATCTGTTTCAACCCCAAAGTGCTAATTCAGCCCTGCAGGCCAAAGTCTGATTCAGCCCTCCTGGAGCCATTTGAGCACAATTTAGGCCGAAACAGCCCAGTCAAGAGACTTATTCCAGCCCAAGCTGGAGTTCATTTCAGCGCTATGGGTTCAAATCAGCCCTAAGTAATTGGACTGTATTGGCCCTGATTTAAGGTAGCCAAATTAGAATAAACAAAATTTTCTTTCTTACCTAAACGGCCCCATTTTTAGAACTAAAACAGATCTTTTTTATTTACAGAATAGTTTACCATGCAGTTCCTAATTCAAAGGCTTAGTATTTAGGTTCAGTTGCTAAAGCACTATTTTAGCGAAACTGTAGTTGTGCCAGTTAATCAAATGTGTTAAAGTAAACGCTATTCGCCAGCTTTCGTTAGCTTTCGACACGAATGTTTTCTATCTTCGCTGGGCTTAAAAGTCGCTACAATTTTCCATCGAAAGGAAATCTTCCGTCCTGAAAAATCAATATTATTTATTCAATTTCACTCCTTTCTCTCCTTCCTTGTTCTCAAAGTTAACGATTTTAACTCCAAATTTTTATTATCAAGAGAATTGTTAAAGATTAAAAGAGGAGAAAGGCTTTGTTTTCCACTAGCATGAGGAAGTACGGGTAGTACTTGTTGATCAAAAAAATTTTGAAAAAAACGTTTTGCGCGAAAATAGAAAGCATTCGATGGATCAAGAGCAAATCATTATTTTTCAGTGGACACTAGTTCTAGGTATTTAAAAGTTTTATTTTAAGGACGCCAAAAAATGTCTTTTCTTGTTAAAAGATTGTTTAAAATAGATGTGTCACTGAAAACAAAGCGTATTGATTTAATTTTTCTCGCGAGAGTAGGACCTGTTAGAGTTGCTGGTTGTCTTTACACTAGGCTGTTAAGTAAGACTTAAGAGCCGCCAACGTTTACTTAACCAAAGATTCGTGTGTGAAGGCCAAAGTAAAATCCCAAGTAACTTTGCTTTGCATCTCATTAAAGTCGGAAAGTTGAAACGATTCAAGAAAGTTTCAAGCGACTTGAAAACCATCCTTATGACCGACTTAGCTGACTTGCGGTTACTTAAGCTTTGAGAAAGGCGAGACATGTCAATCAATCTTAATTTTGTTGCGTGGAAAATAACCTGAAGTAAAAAGGTATCGGTTGTGTGTGAAGCTTTATTTTACTTGAAGTAATTAAAATTTACTTGTCTTGAAATATTTCTTAGCTTATTTAGGCTCTAGTGTAAAGACTACCACTATTTACAATATGAGAAAGCAGTTGCTCAGGTGGACATAAGAAAAATTCCGCGAATTCTCCTCTTTTGCACCAGAAATCAAACGAATTCACGAATTCTAAAGCATGCAACCCCTCCCCCTCCCCTCCCCCTCAGAAGAAAACCCTGCAGGCTCCACACAGTCATGTAACAGACAAAAAACTGTTGCGATGAGGAACATATCCTGACCTATGGCTCACTCGTTAAATTGCAAGTGTGCTCATCTCTTGGGACATTGGCCTCTCTTATCCTGGAGATGTTATAGTCATCAAGACGCTTTTAAGGTCTGAGACGTCCCTGACTCTTCCCAGTCATTTCTGGACGAGTTGGCCATAAAAGCTTCGCAGTTAACGGCGTCCTGTTTATACTATACGCATTGAACGTAGTCTGACACGTTAAAGTCGTCCGTTAAGTGCGTCTGAATTCGAACGACGAACTTAAAAGAGGAGGTTTTAAAATCGTCAGACGATAAATGCGTCTGTCTTATTTACCATTTTTATGCTGACCTATGTTTCGTTAAATTGCAAGTGTGACCATCTCTTGGAACATTAGCGTTTAACGTCTAATAGACGTCAAATAGATTTTTTAAAAAAACTGACTATTCCCGGTCAATTCTGGACGAGTTGGGCATAAATGAGTCCCAGTTAATGGCGTCCTGTTTATCTAGACGCATTTAACGTCTGAGACGTTAAAGTCGCCTGTTAAGTGCGTCTAAATACGAACGACGATCTTGGGCCCGGTTCAGACGCCGATCCTTTCATGAAACGAACCTAATACATTGAATTAAGTACATGAAAAGTTCGGCGTCCAAATCAGTTAGGAACGCCTATTTCAATTTGGAACGGCTCAGCCGTTCTTTACGCCTAGCCCGGCCGGGAATTTCGACCGTGGATCGGCTTTGGAACGGCTTTGTTTCAGACGCCGAACTTTTCACGTACCGAACCTAATGCATAAATTATATTATTATTCATTTAAAATATTTCCCCAATTCTGACTGGCTTAAAGCACACGCATAATTCACCATAACCAGTTACTGATGACCAAATTTGGAAGAATTTTGTGTTTAACGAGGAAATGACGTCAAAAATGCAGCCTTCTACAAGTTAATGCACCGTTAACCGAAAAGACCTGGGGACGAGATTGAGTTGTTTTCGTTGTAAAAACTAAAATGGCGGACACTTCACTCGTTTCAAGAGTAAGAACTACAGCTGGAACGAGGCGAAATAATGGCTAAAAACATAGCAAAAACAGCAAGAAGACAATTCGGGGGGTGACATCTGCTATTTGGAGAACATTTACGAAGCTGGACAAACCTAAACGTAAACTATCGAAGATAAACTTAAAATCGATGCAGGTAAGCTTGTTTAAGCTATGTTTTTAAACTTGGAATTATTTTGAATAAATAATAAAACAATTATTGAATTATTGAATTCCTCCTCGATCTCCATAATTCTTCATAAGATACTCAGCCTCATTCATTAACTGTTAAAAAAACGTATTTTGCAAGCATTTTGGCCAAAATGAGCATTTTTCTCCTTTTTAATTTAGTTCGGTTGGAATTAAGATCGGCGTCTCAATCAATTCAGGCGGTCTAAATAGTTTTGGTCGGCCTTAATTCGAATTAGGTTCGGATCATGAAAAGTTCGGCGTCTGAACCGGGCCTTAACGGACGCTTTAAAATCGTCAGACGTTAAATGCGTCTGATCTAGATCTTACTTACCGGTCTTATACTACACGTTGAATTCGTGTTACGTCTCAGTCGAACTTTAACGTCTCTAGCATAAAAACGGCCATTATCACTTACTTGTACTGCAGTATTTTATTCGGACAATGATATTGCTATATTTGAAATCCAAACTTCTTGCGATACAGAAAATTCTGAAAGCCCGTTGGCTGACTAGAGTACAGTGTATTGTAACCGCCAATAACGCACAGCTAGGGTGTACTTTATGACTTCCTTCCCCTTAGTGAATATTCCTTCAAATCTTTTCTTGGAAAGCTTATTTCGATTTATGTAAGTCGTTGTCTGGACATTATCGAATGTTAAAGATCACATCAATTTTTTGCTGCTGTAATTTTTCTATATTCTCGCCATATAATAGTGAATAAAAACAATGCTGACAGCATAATGATCTCAGTTTTTCAATGTTTCACAAGGCTATTCGTCGTACAAGAAGATTACACATTTGACGTAAAACCTATTATATAGACGGAAAAACGCAGATCCGTGTTGCGTGAGCCCGGATTATTGGCACACCCGTCTACACCCTTCCTTCCACAGGGCCACTGTACGAGGAGGATCGTCAATATTCTGGATCTGGGATTTCTCTTATTTCGGGCTCGGAATTCGGAATTCTAAGGCAAAAACGGGGCGAGATTCGGTATTGGAAGTTTGCGCGGGAGGTAGGATGGCAAAAGTAACCCTCGGGATTACGGGATTGAACTAAATTTTGGGTCAGGATTACGGGATTGAAGAACTCTGCTCGGGATCCTCTATGAAAGTATTTGCAATAATTACTTTTGAGACTATATAAACAACTTGGTTAAAGTTAGATTTTGGCTTCTATAAAAGAAATTAACTACCACACGAATTGTTTTGTTCTCAACAATATTATAACTATTCTATTATTTACTATGGCAAAGGCAATCCACAGAGACAACATCAGTATTACATGTTCACTGATGCCTAACTGACGAGTTAATAAGGAAGTTGTTGAAATTTCGAAAATACAAATGTATCAAGATATTGTGAAGGTATTGTCTATATTTCATTTTCGGTTCGTGTTTATGCAGATTGAGTCCACTTCTGTTGTTCTTAAACAAAAGTGGAAATTTATGTTTCAATCCGGCCTCCACACCTAAGTCATGTTAATTTTTCCAAGATTTATATTCTGCTTTCTTAGCATATTTTGCTTATTGGCATCAGATATTGGGAAACCACGCTTCTTTTCAAGCGCCGAACCTATTTCAGTAAACAATGGGCGACATGAAGAGCTGCTGAGAAGAACCTTACTTGCGGTTGAAAAGGTTGTAAATTTTTTTGCACGCGAGTACAGAAACTTCAACATTGATGGAGTTTTCGGTCTTCAAGCACTTGATGGTAAGCTATAATTCTTTCATGACTCCAATAATTGACTTATGAAAGATAGCTTAAACATATCTCAAAGATAATATTAGACAACATAACACGAATACTAAATGAAATGTATTTATGTAGCTGTACGGTACATCGAATCGAATTTAGCGTATCACAATTCTCAGATATAAACCATATAATTCACGAGTCAGTTATAGGACTAATCTTCAGTTCATGATGGCGCTTTAAAGCTTGTATAACTTCAACTCAGGAGTCTGTTTTATCCCGCGGGACTCGTCCCTTAGCGGGTTTGGTGTTCGTAGTAGCGAGAGTCCGTAATAGTGAGGCGCGAAAAGAAATAACTTTGAACACATTTACTCTTTATAGAGAGAAATGATGATTACCATCGACTAAAGTGTCAATCCAAACGCAGATTTATTCAAACTTACTTACTCAAACGCACTTATTTAAGGCTGCGAAACTGAAAAAAGGAGAAGAGGAATTTTGATTGATACACAATACTGAATAATTCTAACCAAAACAGGACAAAAGTGAAAATGCTAAACGGAAGAAATTGGTTGTGATTTATTCACGGTGTACACACTGTAAATCAGAAATATCTGTTTTAGCCCTAAAGATGGCGGGCCGTGGGTGAGTAAGATACAGTCCTATTTTTGAGTCTAATTCGGCTCCCTCAATCAGGGCCAATACAGTCCAATTAACTAGGGCTGATTTGGACGCAAGGGCTGCAATGGGTCCCAGCGTGGGCTGGAATAGCCTTTTGATTGGGCTGTTTGGCTTAAATTATGCTCAAATGACTCCAGGAAGGGCTGAATCAGACTTTGGCCTGCAGGGCTGAATTGGCACTTCGGGGCTGAAACAGATCTTTTCGCTTTCATTGAATCTTCATTGAAGAAATTCCGAGACTTTTTTTACGAGAGTAAGTACAATTTCCAATAAAGTTGTACTGCTAGAACCGAAAGAAAATTCCCTTAGTCTGTAGTAAAGAGTGTTCGTAATAACAGGTGTTTGTGTCGGTCAATCGCCTTATTTTTGCCGCGTTTCTTTTGTTCTCTGCAAGATACTACGGCTCATACTACTGGTAATTATTTTTGTCCCCCACAGGAATTATTCAAGATTTACTAACCAAAGCAAGAAGCAATCGGATTCAGATACCTCACGACGTACTTAACTCGTTGACCGAGTTACACAAAAGGGCGACCCTAACCGCAAAGAAAGCACAACCGTTTCTAAATGCCTCTGACCCAGATTACTACAGACTCGGTTTCGTAGCGAGGCACGCTTGGCTTTTCAAGAGAGACTTTAGAAGCCTGGACACTAGCCTATCCCAGGGTACCCACTTCAGGCAAGAGGCTTGGTTTGCAGGAAAAGCTATGGACCAGTGTATCTCGGATTTGATTGGCGACCCGAGGACTGGCGCAAAACCTTGCAACATTAAGGATGAATGCTGGAGATTTATTGGTAGAAATAACACACAAGGGTATATGACAACGCATCAAGCTTTGTATCTTATGGTCGGAGAAGTCAAAGATGAATTACATTAATATTACTTAAAGAAAATCATATTTTTTTGCATACATTTTTATTTCTAATAAACTCAGCTTACAGATTTCTAATGCAACAGTTAACTAAGGTGTTCAGGATGGTAACAATAAAAGAACGTGAGGATAGCGCTCAACCCAGAAATAAGACAAACTTAAGCGCATTGAAGATTCAGAATGGATTCCATATGTCTTTAATTTTTAACGCGTTTCTTTAATTTTACTCAGTACGCTCTTAACAAATCTTGCTTTTGCAAAGCTGTACGTCTGGCTCAGGCAAAAACTTAGCATTTGCGCTTTTTGATACCGTTTACCTGAGTGCGCATGCCTGTCATTTAATGTTGAAAATCTGGAAATATGGGTAAAGACAGCCTCTTATCCCGGAAAAAAGGCTTGGCTGCCAAGGCTACCCCATTTCCGTAAGCCAGAAACGGAGTCCCTGATCAGTTTTTAGTTATTAGCTCCTTTAATGCTAACACTTATATTTTTAGCTTTTGCGGCTAACGCTTATTTCTAATTTGTTTACTGTTCTACGGCTAACTGTTGACGCCATTGAGACCCTCTCTCCATTTTATGACAGGTTGCCTACCGGCCATCAAAGAAAGACTGTTTCGATATCACAGAAATCGAGCACATATTATCGAGGATATTTTTGAAGCTCTATGCGCAAGCATTTATCATGAAGTAAGATGGAAGGAGGCAGTCCTTAAGACCGAGGAGAGATCACGTGACACCGGAGAGAAGGACATCTACATTGAACAATGCTACGTCTGTGGTATCCTTGGATACCATAAGTTCCTTTCACTTGATAGGCTATCAACGTTTCTGCGATGGCAGCTGCCACTCGGTTGTTATGGTGAGAATGCAAGTGACCAAGGTGATATGCTCGAAGATTCTCATCAAGGACTGGTTGATAATATTCATAGCAGTGTTCTCTCCGCAGGCAGATCACGGCGGCAAACAAACCGCGATTTACCGGGTAATTTTTAAATTAAAAGCCTCTAGCGACAAACCATGACTAATCTACTCAATCAAGCATGAAAATTATCTTTTAGCTATTGACCGCTATTGTAGAGTGTATAGCGAACGAACTAATCGGCAAGGGTAAGCATCAGCGAAAGATCAACCGCCGCCCGGTTAGCTAAGTTGTATGAACGGGAGAGGGAGGCGAGTGGTTCAAACCCCGGCTGAACCAACACTTAGGGTCTTTAAAATAAGTGAGGAATAAGTGCTCTCTTTGTAATAACATCTGCAAACGGTTAGACTTTCTAGTCTTCACAGAATAACACGAGAAACCGTAGGTCCTGTCTCACAAGCCTGGCACATGTAATAATTCTGTGGGACATAAAAGGAACCCACACACTAATCGTAAAGAGTAGTGGTCGTAGTTCCCGGCGTAGTGGTCTATCTTAATTCCACACTCACATAGGAGGCTCCACGTGGGGAGGAGGGTACTCCGGATTTCAAGTGACGGGGATGCATGTGATCGAAGGGATATTGGGGGTTTGAAATTTTTGATTCCGGGGATTTGTTTGGGTAAGAACATTTGGCAAGTATTTTTTCGGGTACATAAAACAATATGAAGATTCGTGATACCTTCATATGGTATGATGAATAAACAAACACAGTATTTGACTTCTAATGTTTATATTTTTCATATTATATCATTTAATGCTTTTTAAAATTTTTAAGGCTAAGAAATTTGGTATGGGATTTTTTTAGAGTTAATTTTTGGCACGGGGATTTTTTGGGGTTTTGGTTTTTGCCCCCATTCGATCATCCACGTCACTTGAAATCCGGAGCATCCCCCCCTCCTTGGGTAGGGGGCATCATTACTCATCCCCTCATTACTTGTAAACTGCACACCGTAAGCAATCTGGCAAAGCCCCTAACAATTGTTGTAAATCATCACTGAAAAGCCCTTAGGGGAGTGGATAATAAGATACCGTATTTCCTCGAATAACCGTCCCCCTTTGACGGAAATACTCAAAATAATCGCCTCCCTCGAATAATCGCCCCTCCTCCGCCCCTCTCGCCATCGTCTGTGTCTTTTATCCCCTCCCTGGCAAACTGAGGTACAAGAAGATCCAGCAAAACTAATCAGTGACGATTCAAGCTCTGAAAATTAATCAAGTAACTAAATTTGGAACACTTAAAAGCCCATGTTCAGTTTATCAACGTGAT
>BOPM01000915.1:98457-128457 GCA_022179025.1 Porites australiensis | reverse complement strand
CTGATTTCTGCATTATACACTTCGTAACGAGGAAGAGTCCCTTCTAGTGTGTTATGGCTGTGCCCGAAACTGTGTGCCCACTGATGTTTGGAAAACATTTATGCATTTTAGTATTAACCATATGAGATCAGTTTTGTTTGGGGCACGAACTGTAAATTCTCTGCTTTTTAGGGACTATTGTTTTTACTGCTATTGTTTTTTAGTTTTGTTCTGACTCTCATGTAAGTAGCGCAAACTCTTAATTACTACACGACAACTTGCAGTATTTCCTTTGATAATCGTGCTGAAAGTGACTCTTTGTTTACACAAATGTGCGAGTCGTATACAATTTTTACCAGTGCGTTAATTATATTGGATTAATAGCCATTTAGAGGTTAATCTATTTCGTTTAAATAGAGAGTTTTAGATCCGAGTTTACCGCGAACCTCTAACCGCTGGAGGTCACGTGACAAGTCTTTCACGTCACGTTTGAGGTTTACGACGTGCGTTTTCAACGTGGGGAGGTAGGTTTTCACGTAGGTCATTTACCTGAAAGCTTTTAGCGTATAAGTCTTGTTTTATCTCACGTAATGATACAAAAATCTTGTGGAGCAAGTCTTTATCCATTAACAGAGGCACAAATTCGGGCGAAATGCTAAATTTGATAAATCCTATTGGATCTTGAAAACAAGTGCCATTCATGGCTGCTGATTCAAAATGGCAACCGCAAATTCAGTGCAAGAAGAACTAATGTAAGAATTTACAGCTCTTTGCTGCTAGATAACCCAGTGTTACCATAAATTTCTTCTATTTTCACTGATTGATATTTCTTCTATTTCTAAATGGAAAAATGAACCAGAATCCACTTCTTTAATCCACCGCCAATCTAAATCGAATTTTGTTTGAACGTCGAACCGCAAACGGGTAACCGCAAGCCGCGGTTAGAGGTTCGCGGTAAACTCCGATCTAAAACTCTCTAATATCTCAAAGTGCCGTAACGTATGAAAGCATGCGCACGAGAGCATTGTTTACAGTGGATTTCTTTTTCAATGGACGTTAAGCTTCGCAGGAAGTAAGGTTTGAAAGGAGGTGCGATTTTATTCTGTCGTTTGTTTACTGTTCCTTTTCAGTGTTTCGATCGTCATCTGAAAATTGTCTTTTTTATAGATTTAAATCACACAAGTAAACAGCGCGTTCATGTTAGAGACTTACGCACCAAGCGCGAGAATTTTGTTTGAAAAGAGCAGTAAATTATATCAGTAAGGGACGCGGGGCCATAAAACCGTGTTTTAAACTTTGTGGGCAGTGAGGTGAAAGGAGGTGCGATTTTTTTCAGTCTTTTGTTTGCTGTTCCTTTTCATTGTTTCGATCGCGTCTGAAAATTGGCTTTTTATGGGTTTAAATCACACAAGTAAACAGTGCGTTCATGTTAGACAACTTACGCACCAAGCGCGAGAATTTTGCTTGAAAAGAGCAATAAATTATATCAGCAAGGGTCAGGGGCATAGAACCGTGTTTTAAACTTTGTGGGCAGTGTAGCCTGCGTAGCAAGCGTTTCTGCGCGGTTTGGGAGTAAAAAACGAGGAACAAGAGTCAAAGACCGCGCGAAAAATGGCGCAAGTACCATTTCTCGCGCGGTCCAAACCGAAAATCCCGTTACTCGGGTTTTTTTTGCTCCGAAACTAAACGGAAACGCTTGCTACGTAGGCTAAGGGCAGTGAAGTGAAAGGAGGTGCGATTTTTTCAGTCTTATGTTTGCTGTTCCTTTTCAATATATTAATCGTCATATGAAAATGAGCTTTCTTTTGTTTGATTGAAGTCACATAAGTAAACAGCGCGTTCATATTAGAGAATTTACGCTCAAAGTGCGAGAATTTTGCTTGAAAAGAGCAATAAATTATATCAGTTTAAAAGGGTCGGGGGCACAGAACCGTGTTTTAAGCTTCGCTGGCAGTGAGGTGGAAGGTGTTATTTTGTTCTTTTATTGTTGACTCACGCTCTTCAATGCATTCAGTGGGATGTGATTTTTATTCAAAGAAGTTAATTCTTGTTCAAAACAACGACTGTAAAATATAACCGTGATTTACATGAAGAATAAAATTTTCTGGCTCAGAATTCAAACAGTGCCAACTCGGCAACAGAATATAAAGCGGGTTGTTAAAACCACTGATCAGAGCGCCGCGATCAAACCTCCTGAATTGTAAGTTCTCGGCTCCTTCGATTCAATCCGTAGTTAAAGTTCCTTACAATTGTTACTACGATGTTTAACATAAAAAATAAGGATGTGTTCTTAAAATTTGCAGCCAGTACGCGAAGCGCAAAATAAACAATACGGTTCGGGTTTGTTCGTCTCAAATCTCGTCTGTTCGGCACTTGCCTCACCCCTCACTACTGAGTGGTCTGTTTCGCCAGTCAACTAACACTCCTACCCACCGACTAAGGTAAAATTGCTCCTTACTTCGGTCCCGCCGAAAATTCAAATCTCATCCGAAAGAAGTAATCGGTAATGTTAAAATCTTTGTCCTTAAAAGGCAAGAAACGATCAAAAATAACAATACAAAGTAATACCTATTGTTCTTGAATTCAGGTTCGTTTTTTAGTAGCGAATTTTCGTGCTCTTTGTTTATAACCGAACAATCCGGTTGAGGCAGGAAACGTTTTCTTGCGATAAAGAGACAAATTATACAAGAAGACATAAATTTATAAGTCACAAAAACAACTGCTGCCAGGTCAATCAGTGAAAGATTCCGGCAACTGTACTATTTTTACAAAAAGGTCAACTCTGCTAGTTAAAACCAGTAGAAAAAATAAGTTTCTGCATTCATTTTCCGTAGAACAAAATGTAAAATTGTTACCTTTTTTGTCTATGCTTGTCGTTTACGATAAAAGTTAAAAAGAAGTCAGGTATTTTCATCTTTCGAGTGAACGATATTTTGACGTCAATATTGTCTGCTCTTCATCCATTTCTGGCTTCACCAAACGATGTTTTAAAGCGCAGAAAAAGGTACCTTTTTTTTCGGTTTCAAGCGATGTCATGAAAGGCACAAAAAGGTACCTTTCTTGCAGTTGGAAGCGATGTTCTCAAAAGCGCGAAAAAGGTACCTTTATTAAAAGTCTTTAAAAATGTAAAATAGTGTTTTCAAGCCACGGGAAGCCATTTAGAATCCTACTGATTGACAGATGTCAACCGTTTGGTGCCATTTTGTGAATTTTTTTGTCTGAATTTACTAATGCACTAGTCAAGAGATAAATATTCCCCGTTGGTTGGCCAAGTTTGAAAACAATCGCCGCTGAGCTTGACACTGTGACAGTGTCAGGTCGCAGTTTTAAAATCTATTCCCCGTGCTTGATTTTGGCTTGGGTGTGAGCCATCTTGATCAGTGTCGGATTGAAGCTGGAAGCATTGTCACTGGTTAAGTGGTTATCAGTGAATGACAGGTGTCAGTTATAAGTAACCTGAAGAGAAGCCGGGCCAGGCTCTTGTGCATTTAAAATGCGTTTTTTGTTTCCTAGCTTAAATACTTTACCTTAATGCTCCATTTTTTTTCGAATAACATGCTCACCCTAAAAAAATTTACTGAAATGCGCGACGATGAGATGATGATAAGTATAAGTGTTAAATCAACCAGAATGTACGCAAATGGCTTTAAAACACCAAAAGATAATTGTCTAGTAAACAGTGGCATTTGAATTTATTCTTATTTTGACGTTTGAGAGTTTATTTTTTATTTTCATTTTCTCAGAAAAAAAAAATTTCCGGGAAATTGCACCAAAATTCTCGAAAAAAATGCTTGCATGCTGTACAAAAGTCTAAGAAGAGGAAAGCTGTTGAGGCTTACTTTATTATTTAGTTAGGGGGTGGTTAGTATGGTGGCATTTTTACTGTTAATGGCTTTACGACCTTTACTTTGGTCTGTAGCTCAAAAAGAACCAGAAGTTTAATTATTTGTACAATTTATATAAAAGCAAACAAAAATAACCCCAAGACTGAAGTCTCTAATAACCTTTCTGGAGTGAAAAACATCACCCACGAAGCAAGACAGTTACAGTGAAACCTGTATTAAGCGGACACCCTCTATTAAGCGGACAGTAGCCGAACGAAGTCCCCAAATTTATTTCCCTTATTTATTTTAAATGAAACCTTTATTAAGCGGACACCTCTATTAAGCGGACGCGGACACCTAAAAAGAACGTGAAATGGTCATTTCTATTGTTGCCAACCTGTATAAACGGACACGTGTAAATCCGAGGCTGAGGGCAAATCTTTCTTGTGAAAATGATCCATTTTATTTGCATGAGAATAGCCTTAGCCTCGCTTTGAAACGGAAACTGGAGTCAAATTGGTATTTGGCCTATTTGACACTGGTTGTGGCAAACAGGAACGGATTCAATTTTCAAATAATGGATTCATAAATGGGACATATGAGGGTACGCCTGACCTGGCGTGACTGTAAACCTTTGGATCACTTTTGTAACCCTATCTTTAGGCTGCGTGCAAACGAACGAAACATTATTGACCAACAACTCCCAACGTTGTTGGATGTTACATGTTGCGTCCGTTTGCACACCCCGTTGCATGTTGTTGAATGCTGTTACGTGTTGTTGCGTAAAGTTTGAAACCCGTCAAACTTTTCAGCCAACAACTCCCAACATTTCTTTTGTTCCGTGATCGCCGAAGCATAGCGCAACAATGTTGGATCCGTTTGCACAGCTCTTCCAACATTGTTGGGGCCACGCACGCTTATTATGCATGGTGTACAAAGACTTATGGGTTGTATCCTTCCCACAATGCACTGCAGGTCCCAACATTGTTGGGAGTTGTTGTATCCGTTTGCACACCACTGCCAACACGCACGCAACAACTCCCAACATTGTTGGCGCAACAATGTTGGGAGTTGTTGCGTCCGTTTGCACGCTGCCTTAAGGTTAATCAAATTTCACTTTTCATGCAAGATAGCTTCTCTATGAATCGTAATCTTTATTTTTATTCATCATACAGGGAAATCTGCAATTTTTCGCAGCGGTGTGGCTTGGCTTGAGAACGGGAACAAGAGAAAAAATGCAAATAAAGATTAAATTCTTTATTCGCTATCTTTGGCTGTTGTCACTATCCACAATTTTAACTTTGTGGCTTTTCTATGTGCGTTGGACGCATGTGCGGCACATGAATGTTACTAAACTAAGGTGAGCAAAACCTTACACATATTTAAATTTTCAATTTCCACTTCTTTACGCTTTATACGATTGATAAGCGGCTTAGAAAATTTTTGAGCAAAACATTATTTACATGGTTTTACTCAATCATCCCTCTGTGAGAGAGTAAAAATGCATCAACGAAGGCAGGACGTTTTTTCTTTCACGGTTATTGTGACGAAAGAAATTTTTGAAAGTGGCAACATGAGCGTAAGGTTTTAGCCCGTCTGTACCCCTTAAACTAGCTTACGGAAGTAGATTTTACTGCGAAAGATTAGGCGACTAGTGCTAACGTTACCCGCCAGCGATCCGTCCTATCACCGTGTACGCCAACACCGCTGTTAATAATAGCAACCATGGCAGCGACAGCAGCGAGAATGTAACTTCAAATGGGAACTCGCGCTGTTTTATACTTTATCGCTTTCACTCCATCTTTTTTAATTTGTTGGGGATTTTTCTAGACTGGAATTAAAGGACTTCGTCCTCCATAAAATGAAAAATGCAAACGTTTCACGTCGTCGTCGCAGAATGATGTCAAAGGTGTGATGTACTTTTACGTTGTTGTTTTGCATAAAAACTTACTGCCTTTTAGACGTTCTTGTTTCCGTCGCCGTTGTCGTCGTTTAAGCTCCTTAACAAGTTTCCCAAGAACCTCCCGGAAGTCAGACCTGTTAAGGCTGCATATAACCTATACTCAGTTTACTTCCTTACCTGATTCAACGTCGGGCCAGAACAACACAACGACAAACACATGGTTTAGACAATCTTGTAATCATAATCCCATTCTTTCGGCCTAGGGCTAAAAAGGCAGGTCATTTTCGGATCTGAAACGACGGCCGTGAGTTACTTTCTTTCTTATCGATTACTTCCACAGGAATATAAGTTATCTACATCCTACGTCAAGATGTGTTCCTTGCAATCACATTATGTTCCTTAAGACACATAAAAGTGGTGGATCAACTATCGCCAACATACTATTTCGATATGGAGACACCAGGAATCTCACATTTGCTCTTGGATCTGTTGCTGAAGGAGGAAATCATCTAGGCTGGCCACAAAGATTCCGCTTATCTAGCACCCTTCCTGTCTACAGACCGCTTAACATTTTGTGCAGCCATACAGTATTTAACAAAAAACCCATGAACTGGCTTTTTCCGCGAGAAATTAGCAAGTACGTAACAATTATTAGAAATCCGGTGGATAATTTTGAGTCTCTCTTCAACTATTACCAATTGGGAAAAGATTTAGGCCTAGGAGACGATCCTGTGGTTTCACTGGAAAATTTTCTAAAAAGACCGTCATCATTTTACAGTAAGGTAAAAAGAGGTATCCATGCAAGAAACCCAATGATGTTTGATTTGGGTTTTAGCCAAAAATATTTCCAGAATTATACAGCTGTTACTGAATACATTAACTTTCTAAACAAAGAGTTTGATTTGGTTATGATTATGGAATACTATGACGAATCATTAATATTGTTGAAGCGGCTGTTGTGTTGGGAAATAGATGATATTTTGCACGTGAAGGTAAACGAACGACTAGACAAGGAAAAGGCTTCTAATCTAAGTGACAGAGTAAAGGAAAACATAAAACGGTGGAATAAGGCAGACGTTCTGTTATTTACTTATTTCAATGCAACATTTTGGAAAAAAATAGAAATGGAAGGTTCAGGGTTTTACGAAGACCTGTCTGCTTTCCGTAAGAGGAGATTGAAGCTTCAGCAAATATGTTTTGAGAATGGATCTGGGGCAGTGCAGCGGATTTATGGGAGGAAAGATGTGAAGGGTTATTCCACTAGAAATGATTTAAATTCCAGTCTTAAATTTTTGTGCAATCGCTGGATTAAAACAGAAAACAGTTACTATATGAGCTGGGTCAAAAGCGTCAAGAAGAACTGGAATCAGATTTGGAAAAACAGACCAGTATTGATGACTCTACTAGTTGGGACGTGTCAAAAGATTTGCAGTATGTACCCGTAGAAACTTAACACATGGTAATTAGTTGGGATAGGTAGGAAGCATGTGAAGTCAGTGAAAAGAATTCGTTCGTTACTTCTTTATCAAGGGTTTTAGTGCGTATGCTCACCCTGGAATCCAGCAGCTTAGATGACCCAATCAAATGGTAATTTACTACATGTACAGTGACGCCTCTATTGGAACCAAGGAAAGTGTCCCTTGAATAAAGGTGTCCCCTAAATGGTGGCTGGGCTTAAGTTTGTTAATAATTAACCAAATAATAAAATATTTTTCTTTTAGTCTGCCTCGGAATCTTGTTGTAGTCATTATTTATGTGGCTAAATGTGATTTAGGCAAAGTTAAATTTCAAGCCGATGCGGTCAGCGGTCTCCTCCTCAAGCGTACTTGATCATGTGGGGTGACCGCAGGGACCTTTTGCTTATCTCGTGACTTAAGTTGCATCTCATGCTGCCATTTTTGGGCTGATCTTTGCGGATTCAGGCCTTTAATTGCAAGATATGTCTAGCGCTCGAAGCACTCGAAGTACTCGTAACAGCCAAGATGCTGCCTTTTCCGCGGCCAGCGCAACGGATAGTCCGTCCGCATTGGTGATTTCATCTCACCCTGCTGTCACCTCTCCGCAACTCGTAGCTGGTTCCTCTAGAGTTCTTCGTCGGCCATGCTTGGCCGGTTCCCGGCCAGGATTTGAGATCTCAAGCGTCGGTTTTGTGGACCATAGGGACTGAATTTTCAACGCATTCTTCCGTGGCCCAGGTATCTTCATCACAAGGTAGGCCTGCCTTTGTTGTGCCGTCATTTGTTCGTAAGTTCGCGCTCCCGAATCCATTGCTCATATCGTCCTGCGCGATCACCGCCTCACCAGTTGCGTCTCAGGCTAGCCTCGCTATAAATAGTGTTTTTACCCCCATTTCGGCGCCGATTCTACATCATCCCTTTGTGGTTTTTTCGGGGTTTACATCGATTCCCGCAAAACTGGTCGGCCAGATTGTGGCAGGAAAGTTCGCGCAGCTCAACGAACTATCATCTTCGAACATTGTGCTTAACGAACCTGAGCCGCAATTGCTATTTGACAGCTGCTTAGTGTTGGAGTCCACCCCCAAGAAAGCCAAACGTTGTATCGGGGATATCATGACCTAGATTGAGGCTTTTGCTTTTTACTCCCTTGTACTGACCTCTCACCTTCCACATCGGTGGAAAGACGTAAGTCAGTAAAAGTTGCTGATATTTCGCAGATACCAGCTATTCAGCAACCGAGTCTGGCTGACTTACGATCGGGCTTTCCGCGAGCGTGCGACGATGACCAGTCTCACCGATTCGTCAAACATGAACGTGCAGCTTCGCGGGCGCCTCTACTCGTAGGCGTGGGGAGTTTGCTAACGAATCGGCTGAGCCTGCCGGAGCTACAATCCTGGCCAAAAGGTTTTGGAACACCTCCTCTTTTTCACGTGTTTTTCTATGGAATTTACAGCTAACCTGCGATACACACTCATAAACACGGCCCTAACAAGATTTTTCCCCCACCCCTCCGAACAAAGTTGAGGTCCTTAGCGTATGCAAAATATCTAAAAAGTGTTTGACTTGTAACACACAACACTGTTCAGGGGGGAGGGGTGTCAACTTGGCAACGAGGTGTAAGCAGGATAAAATCTTTCATTTCTCGCCGAGCATGTCTAGTTTTTGTTATCCTTGACTGTCATTGTTTCTAGCCTCACCTCTTACCTGTGATCTTAGTTGAACTTACATTCAAACACATTAGACACTATGGCAAATTCATTCAAACACTGTAGCAATAACTTGCCTTTGCTGGACTCGTATTTTTTTTTATCGATTTTTGAGGCTTGAGGGAGGGCTTGAGGGAACTGAAAACACAAGTAATATACAGAGCTAGAAGAGGAGACGTCAGATTGTAAGTCATTTTAAAGTAAAAATTCCCAATATTTTGATCTTTTATGTACAATTTTTACGTCTCAAACCTTTGGTTCGCATTTTTGGGTTGCCAATGACGTACATTTTTGCTTCTTGTATGGTTATTTTTATTGTGTACACACCTCTGTTGTCCGCAAGAGAAGGATTATACGATCACTGACAAAAAAGTGATTTTATATAAACGTCATCGTAGGCCAACACCAAGTTTCCAATCTAGCGCATACCCTAAATTCCGTATGAAAAAAAAAACCCGGCCTAACCTTGTGACAGAGGTTCGTCTGTTTCGTCACCCGATGAATTTATCTTCATACTTAAATACTCGCCAGCGCTCACCTTACTCAGCGGGACTTTATCGAACCTCCGTGGGACTGGGGAGGAGTGGAACCTGACTAGGAGATAATCACAGGTGATCAGCTAACCAAAGACTGCGCACTAAACTAGTGCTCCAGACCTAAGCTTAAAGGAAGGAACAGGTAAATTAGTGCAAGATATTTCAAACAGAAAAGCCTTGTTGAGGGTTGCGTTTATGAATTGAGTGACATGTATTACGTAAGAATCTTCAGTTGTGTGTTCCTTCCAAGGTGTTGAGGCCTTGCTTGCTGGACTGAGAGCGATGTTTTTCTATATCTTGGATGCCAAATTTGGGATATTTTAAAGTTTCGATATATATTTTTAATGAACAAGATATAATTATGTTTTGTTGTTACTCACATCATCGTTACAACAAAGTTGAAATTATAACCGCCTGAAACAGGATGTTGGTTACGTAACGAGGATAGTGAAAAAAAACTAAAACAATGCCCAAAGTATAAGTGTTAGGTTAATGTCATTGACTTGCTGATTAAGACTAGATCCAGTTAGTGTGCAAACCTTCCAGTCCTTGAGTTTGAGTTGAACTTTCGTGGAGGCTAAATAAGAGTCGTCACGCAGTAGAACAATGATTTGCGATAAGGTCCCGTGTTATGCAAATGTTAAAAAGATGTGAGAGTCGGAACTTGTTGGAAGAGAGGTTTTCGAAGGCATTGTGACATCAATTTGTGCCATTTTGAAATTACCCATTGACGGGCGCCGAGCAAGAGTCACTTGTTGATGACTAGTGGTCCGAGAGCGATTGCTGAGCCGTGTGAATATTGAATTAGCCAAAGCATAACTTTGATGGAATATGAAAATGTTCTAAATGCTAATATTCTCTGTTGATTCGTTCATGCTCGAATTTTACGAATCGATTAGGGCACGAAAACGTACATTAGCTGATTTCATGCACAAAACTTCAATATTCAGTTCTTTTTTAAAATTTAAAAGATATGTACCGTACAGATTGATTTATCATACCAAATTTATCCGAGAGTTTGAATTTTCAAATGATGTTTACAAGACCTTGACAATACTCCCTGTCGCGTGCAACACCGTTACCTCAACCATGAAATAAGCAGCAGGCGTCAAACTGAACGTAGAAATGTGAATGTGGTGTCAAGTAAACGTCGGTTTTTTTATTGGGCCCTCGAATGATTTTGCCATTTGGAGTAGAATGCTTTCTTGCTCCTTAACGGAAATCTTAAAAATAGCAATTTACTTTAAAGTTTGTATAGGAACGGCCGGCAGTAGTAATCGACTTTGGCTTTAAATTTGTACACAAACAACTCCAAGAAGCTCAAGTACTGTAGTGATCAAGCCGGCCAGTTTCAACATTTTTCTTTGGTGACCATTGTTTATTCTGAAAGTGAGAGGGAGAAGGCTTTTCAACTTTTGTTTAAACCGATTATGCAATAAACACCAAATTTTCATGCATATGTCATAACAGTTTACAGCGCGATTCAGTGAAGAACAACAAAATGTGTCTTATAAAGCAAGTTCACTTTTTAAAAATCGTTTATCAGATAAATCTTTGGCAAAGAAAATATCATTAAATTTGACTTTATGATCTGAAACTAACATGTTTTCAGGTATACCTTTGCTAATTGTTAGTAAAGAACAACTTATGATGTCGGAGAACAGATTAAACCGTTTGAAACTGCGATAGAAACGCCACAGTTTGTGACTGGCACCAACCAACGTTAAGGCGGAAAACCATTTTCGCCGAAAAGCCTACCAAATTTAGTGATTATAGAAAAGTTCTGTTTAAAAGTTACAGTTCTTAGAGCATCTGAAAATTCTCTACCCCACCGCTTTTTTTTATTCCCCTGTTCTGACTAATAGGGAGCCCACTGTATCTTCTTAGATTCTGTATTTCCTTAAAGTCATGTCTGCCGAACCAGTGGACCCGTCCTGCCTCTTCCAATCGGCTAACGAACGCCCTGAACCAATCAGTGCTGAGGTAAGAGGTACCATCCCCACCTGGCTAACGGGAGCTTTGGTTCGGGTTGGACCTGGCAGATTTGAGTGCGGTGATACCCCGCTAAATCACTGGTTTGATGGCCAAGGACTTCTCCATCGCTTTCACATAGAAGCTGGTCAAGTGACATACAGCAACAAGTTTGTGCGAAGCGACAGTTATGCCGATTCCCTAGAACACGGAATCTCGTGTCATCTAGAGTTTGGAACGTTTGTCCCTCCAGACCCGTGCCAAAACATCTTTACTCGCTTCTTCTCGCGGTTTTGGGGAGAAGAAGTTGCTCATGATAACACCCTTGTCAACGTGTTTATGATGAAAGAAAAAATGTATGCAACGAGCGAAAGCAACTTTATTTATGAGATCGATCCTATTACCCTGAACACCTTGAAGAGAGTGGACATCGCAGACCTACCAGGTATTGACTATCTCCGGTTTGCTATAAGTGATTTTTTGTTAAAGGCGCTAGCCACACCGTTGGTTTTGTCCTGTTACAGTGTGTTGTAAAAAATGTTACTCATGCATACCTTGTTAGACTTGTTATTTTCTTGATATCTTTTTTGCTTCTTCAACCTTTGGCCATTTCCCAAAGGTAAAAGCTTAATTAATACAGGTCTGAGCGTCTTTGGATTTTCTTCACGCTTAAGAATTGTTGAAAGGCTGCTTCAATTTTGATTTGCTTTGAGAAGACTTTTTTCGATTTTTAGGATTGTGAAAACAAAATCTGTGGCTAACGACATATTTTGTTGAACATTATATTTAGACAAATGGTCGTTTTATCTCAAAGGGGGTTTGTCCCGCTATTTGCTATCTTTTCAAAAACTAAAACGTTTTTCGCGTGAATAGAACTCCAAAAAATAATGGTCTAGTTTTGTTATTCTTAAAAGACTATATTTAGGGATTGAAACTGTTTCCTGCCGTCTGTTGCTAGGGATCATGGCAAGGATTGACATGGACTGAAACTTGATAAAGTTGGGCCAAGTTATTCATCTTTTAAATGCTATGCCTACAAAAACTATCAAAAACATATTCATGGTTATTTGTTCTCCGTGATGAAATTGTTTGAAATCTTCTTCATAACCTAACAGAAGCATATTTTGTATCTGGGTAAAAGCACTAAATGATGACTTCAGCACAGAATTGACTTAAATCATCAATATCCCGGTGACACAGCCGGCCTTTAAATAAAATGTTTTTGTTCCTCCTACAGGTGATGCTACCATAAATTCGGCAAAAGCTCATCCACAAGTCACCCAGGATGGTTCAGTGATCAACATCTCCGTGACGTATGGCAGAAACTCAGCTTACAAAATCATCCAGATACCACCTTCCTCGGGGAATGCGGGCGAGGAGCCTCTAGAGGGTGGAAAAGTGCTTTGCTCAATCCCGCCCAAGAGTGGTTTAGGGTACTTTCATAGCTTCTGCCTCACAGATAATTATATTGTTCTCACCGAACAACCCCTTATGATCGACATATGGAAAGTTCTCGGGCATCGATTTTCCGCTTCTAGTTTTGAACAATGGCTTTATTGGGATGCAAACCAGCTGGTCAGATTTCACATTATCGACAGGAAAGATGGCAACCGTGTCGGTGTCTTCACAGCCGAACCATTCTTCGTGTTCCACCACATCAACGCATTTGAAAGAGATGATAAAATTTTTCTTGATGCCTGCTGTTACTATGACAACTCGATTATAAAACAGTTGTACCTTCATAACTTGCGATCCCCCGCAGAACCAGGCCATAAAAAATTAGACGTCCCAGATATACGCCGTTATGAGATTCCTTTGGGAGATCTTGGAGATGTTAGTGCAGAGAAAGCCCTACGCAAGGGAGGAGACGGGTTAGATTATTCTTTGCTGTATGCAGGACTTGAGTTGCCGAGAATAAATTACGAAGAGTACAACGGTAAACCATACAGGTGGGTGGAA
Organism: Porites australiensis; assembly: GCA_022179025.1. Classification (NCBI taxonomy): domain Eukaryota; kingdom Metazoa; phylum Cnidaria; class Anthozoa; order Scleractinia; family Poritidae; genus Porites; species Porites australiensis. The sequence goes on along the minus strand of BOPM01000915.1, from coordinate 115,122 downwards.
GATTCTCGGTTTTATTCGGTAGGAAAAAAAACGATATATAAAAAACCGGCCACACCTTTTTCAGCATACCTAAGAGTGTTGACACGTGAACTATCTTCGAATGATAATCGTGGCGATGTTTATGCAGCGTTCATACCTTAGTATAGTGCTTAAACTTCAAGATGGATTAGAAAGTGGTCTCCATGTTTTCGCGCAATTAAAAAGTAAAGTATTTTGTAATGATCTACCTTTACTATTACCAAACTGAAACATGATTGTTTTCTTTCATACCGTCAGGTTTGTGTATGGCATGGGAATATTCGGAAATGCGCTATTTGAAAAGCTCATAAAACTTAATGTGGAGACCAAGGAGTTTGTAACATGGGAGGAGTCGGGTGGGTTTACTTCAGAGCCTGTGTTCGTCAAAGCGCCTGATGGGAAGGCGGAGGATGATGGCGTCATCTTGTCATGCGTGATCAACGTCCAAGAAAAGACTACCTCTCTGTTGGTACTGGATGCCAAAGAATTTAAGGAGCTTGGTCGAGCCGAGATTAAGGGGGTTACCCCAGCAACAATACATGGCTTATTTCAGTAGCATACTGAAAAAACAGCGGTTTTTCCCCGAAGAATAACATGTCATAACATAATTATCGCCCGAGCAAAATTATTCGCAAGAAAAGTAAGCTTGTAGATCTAGAGTTTGGAATAAATTACCCAAAGTTTGAAGGATTCACAATCAGTGTATAACTAGCTATCTTACATTTTCTTGACATTTGGTTGAAGCTCCGTTAAGGAGCGTTTGATGGATAGGACATCATCATTTTCCATTTTATTTGTTTAGCCCTCTAGTTTTTATCACCCATGAATAAATCTTACTCAGTTCTGAAAGGAGCCAAGAGAAGAAAATAAAATACTTTTGGTACAGTGCTGATCACTTTTGCGTTAAAGGACCGGCTTGTATCTGTTCCCTAAAGTTTTTACTTAAAATTTCCTCCTGCATCTCACCGGACGTGACGTTGTATCTTGAAAACATTGTGCTAGCATCTCTTAAAGTTGATATCGTTAATTCACCCCTTTCTTCAGCTGATTCAGCTGAAACGTGGACGGTTTCTTGGGATGCTTTAGCTGAAACGATAATAACGACTTTGGGAAGAAGCAGCCCCACGAGATTAACACTGCCAGCTACGATGAACAAAGTACAACCCACGATTACTCTCCATTCGGAGTCATTTAAGTTAAAATAAGTTGGTATAAATATTATCCAAATAGAACACGTTATGTACATTGTGATTCCAATGTGTTTTGCTTCATTAAAATTTCTTGGATAATTTCGCGTTTTGAAGGCAAAAACGGTGCAAAGAAACATTAGAATGATATTATAACACTTATCTACTAAAACGTTAAGTATACTCTCTGAGCATATTAGTTCTGCTTTGTCCAAAGAAGGGTACTTAATAATGGCCGTTGGTGAATCTGAAATAATCCACACAGTTGTTATCATGAGCTGTACTGCCACTAGACCCAGTGATATAAGTATCTGAGACTTTGGCCTTATAAGGGGTGGTTTCGCTGCGGTTCGTCTTGCACGTGTAAAGATTCGATAGATACGGTTTGTTTTAATTAGCAACGGGGCGTACACCATTGTAAAGCAAAGACTTTCGAGGTAACGGTGTATTGTGCATACTAAATCAGTTGGTTTAGTCATGCAGGTAAAGGATGAAGAAAAGCACAAGATGACTCCTATGAATATTAGGAGGGAAAGCTCCCTGCCAGCTGCTTTGATAACACTGTGCTCCCGATTAATGACGTAAAAAACAAATGTTCCTATGGCAACAAGAATCCAAACCCCAGAAACTACAGCGAGGCTTGTCAGTGCAGGATCAGTCCATTCAGGATTAGAAATTGTAAGCTTTGTACATCGAGACAGGCTTTTGTCAGGAATATAACCCATGTTGCATGTACGACAAGTGTTGTTTACTATCACTTGATAAGCTTTACAGCGTTTACAATCCCAGCAGCAATGCCGATTAACTGATTTCCGCTCCAGTATCTCAGTGGAACTACAAGCGTTACTGCAGTACGACTGTGGCGGTCTGCTGGGCACAATTCCCCATGACACTAAAGAATCGTTGATTTTTAATTGTCCGTGTTGAGATGATTTAAATGACTTCCAAGAACCTACCACAAAATACTTCCATTCGTCCTGTTCGCCTTCCCGAAAATTGATGATGCTATAAGCTCCGTCCATTTCTTGGTTCACGTTAAAGCTTACACTCGAGTTGAACGCCGCATCGAGAAAAGTCACATTTTTCAAGTAAGTAATAAACTTGCCTTGAAGTTTTTCTCTCATACTATCACATAATCCTATCTTTCCCAAGCAAAGATCTCTGTGCATATCACTAAGAGCGTATGCTATGGCGTAAACGGCGTTTACTACGACACGAACAGGCGCAAGTTCCACATCCCTTGGCAGCGATGCAACGACGCTGCAAACGTCTGGCGAATTTGGTGGCGAAACATTTGCAATTTCACACTTGAGAACTGATTGCAAGACCTCGTCAAGCCATTGATTATGTGCTTCGTTTGTTTTAAAAGGTAACGTCGTTCTGTTGAGATTTGTCAAAAATTCCAGGAAACCATTAACGTCACCCTCAAGGTGCCCCACGGTCAGGGATCCATTCGCAACTTCTTCCTTTCCTTCTGTGACATCAATTCGATTACTCCAACCGCTACTGCCTAGCCAGGTAAAACCTCTTACATCCAACTCCTTTGCTGCTTGCAGCAGACCAGCAGAGTCGGGCTGTGTAGTGAACAGCACTATGACGTGAGCCTGCCCTTCTTTATGGCGTACTAAACGTTCGAGAACGTTTTTGTAGCTGTTATCGTCGGGAAGGAGTGGTAGGCTAGCAGCCTTTGCGATGCATATACCCGACTCTCTAGCAAATTTACTAAACATTTCCATGCCCTTTTCCCCGTAATGTCCGTGGGAATGAATCGTGTGAATGTAGTTCCATTCATAATGTTTTATTACATCAACAAGAGCTTGGGCTTGAAATAAATCCGGTGGCACTGTTCTGAAAAAGTTTCCGTACAAATCCTTATTACTTAATTCAGCACTCGTCGAGCCATAACTTACTTGTGGAATCTCGAAAACTCGCAGAAGATTCGCTACTGCGATGGAGACATCACTCGTGAAAGGACCAACAACTCCTACCAGAGGCTTTTTCTGTTCTGTCAAAGAGTACTTGATTATATCTTTTGCGCGGTCGGCTCCGATCGTCTGGCTTCGGCAGGTGTCGTAAAACGTCGCTCCGAGAGTGATATTCGGAAGTAATTTGGAGTTGTTGTTAACCTGTTGTAGGGCAAACAACATAGCTGCCAGGTATTGAAATCCTGGTTGGAAGTCGATTTCACCGCATTTATTCTCGGTAAATTTGCTCTTCTTGTGAACAGGAAAAAGACCACCTAGAATTAAATCGCCATCCACCTGAAGTTTTTTAATCCCAGGCATTCCTAAAATTACATGTAAAAGAAAATTAGTAGCGTTTAACGGGCACAGAAGGCACAAAGGATACGATCTGTAAAAAATTTGCAGTTGCGTTAGAATTTTTTGTATTGAAATTCACTAATGTTGTAATAGATTTATAGCATCTTATTTATCGTAAACTTCCTCCTGGTACGGCCTCTTCAATCGGCATTTTTCTGTAATGTTGTTTTCTTGAACAAGGACGGCAGAACATTTTTCAAAGTTGAGGGGGAGGCGGGGGGGGGCTAAAACACCCTGTCACACCGCCCTGTCACACCGCCCGCGGGCTTTGCCCGCGGCCCTCCCTGATACTACTTAGCTTCAACAAACATCAATGGCTATACGTAAATATTTCAGTAAATCCCGATCTTTAAATCTCAGCGGACTTCTCGCATCGCCTAACGGGTCATTTTTGAGAGTCAAGGATTAGTTATTAGCAAACCGTGAGAACAGAGCATACGAGATAAATGGACATGCATTATTAGTTAAACAAAAGCAAACAATGCTGATTAAAATTGGCTCCTGCTTCATTTTAAAAACCCTTTACTCGTAAACAAACAAACAACCAAAAAATAACTAGTGTCCTTGTACTGGGCTTCGCCAATCCTTACAGCGTTGGCAAAGTATATGCGGAAATTTAATTTATTATGTTCAAATATACTCGAACTACGTAGTGGACGCAAAAATTGCACCCTGAGGGCAAGAATGTTTTAAACTGAATGTCACTTGATGTCAGTTGCATTGGGGACGCAAATTTGCTTCCTTGACTTTTCTTTGTGCCATTCAACTGAAAACGTTCGAGTAAGCATTTTATCACCTTTGCGACTACAAATATGAGTTCGCGTCGGTTAACCGATTCGGTGGTCAGTTTCTCGAGAAACCTCGTGATGGCCCGCTAGCCACCTACCTAATCATACCTAAGCGTTTGTTACTGCGTTTTCCGAGTTGAAATTGAAAATCGAGGCTGTATTAGTTTAGAAACCAAAACCATAACAATAAAACCATTAGTTAATGGAACAAATTGCACTGGCTTTTGTGAGGTTGGATCCGATGCACTGTTCAAAATTAGAATCCCGACCCGAAAAGTTCCAAGGACTCAGTTCCTGTAAGTGCCCCAAATCCTGGGCCAGCCCTTTGAATGTCTGTTCAATTGAGAAATGTTATCCCGGTTGACAGGGATATCTCTGAGCGTTAAACGATTTCATAACATTGCTGCATTATTTTTGAAAGCCTTTCGGTCGTAGAAGCCGACGGGATTGTCTGCCCTCCATGATATATTGACGACAATAAGGGGTAGGCAAGATGCCACAGATTGTAATATTCAAACATTCGAGTAATTTGAATTCCAAATAATCAATCCAAAAATATTAATTTTTTTGCTATAACATTGTGGTTGAAGAAAAAATATGTAGTTAATGCTATGGGAAACTCTTGAGATAAACTCGCGAGCATCAAATGACCAATCGGACCAAGTTAAAAAAAAAACTGAGGTCGGTTCTGAACACTGAAACCTTGGTTTTTACCTGATTCTAGCAGAGGAAAGAGACTAGTTCTTTGGCCTTCCGCCTTGAATTAAAGAGCAAACTTTCCGTATTTTCTATATAGAACTAAAACAGTTACCTGTTGCTGCGTCAAAGTGTAGTAAAATGTACAAAAATAGAGCGGTATATCGTAGAATTTTTGGCATCAGAAAACTGTCCTTGAATCCCATCCTTTCTTTAAAGGTAGTTAAACACAATCACTTTGAAGAATATTGATCGCCAAGAGTATTGAAATTAATAAAACCTTTCTTTAAATCCTAAATGACATCTTACTATTTACTTAGTCGGCATGTTTGGTGACAGGAAATATACCATTACCTCTCACGTACAAGTCCAATAAGATATATATGATTTTTTTTTTCTTTTCCGTAAAAAAATGTTTAAAGCGTTTTATATTACTCTTAATTTTATTTTCTTCTTTAAGCATTCATTTCGTTGCAAGGACTTAAAGTATTATTTCGTTTTGTGACGAATCGGAGATAAATGTCAATAAAAGCTCTTCTAATTTAGACACGGCAACAAATTGAAGCTTCCAGTCGGTTTAGAGTATGACATTTAGCATAATTTCCTATTTTTCGTGACGTTTCCCGGCCAGCTGCACACAGCTCCGAAACTGCGCAACTAATTTACGGGTGTTATTTTTCCGCAGTTAGGTTATTTATCTCTCAAAGCTCATACTTGCATTCAGAACATTCATCTCTATTTTTAATTGTTACGGATGGTAATATCTCTAATCTTGGCGTTCTTTTTAACACGGAAGGAGTATGATTAAGTCATAGTGGCGACCGTGTTAATCAAGAGACTGTCAATTCAATAGACGAGGCGACTGAAGAGGCTAATCTGTTGTTTCACTGCGGCAGACATTTCTTCAGAGTCTTCTATCATTTCTTTCGAGCTGAGTTCGATTTAACACGAGGTGAAACTGAGACTCGTATATCGCAGTTACGTATGCAAAAATAAACAGACTAAATAGCTGCGAAAAAAAAGCCTGAAGCTAAGACTGAATGTCAGTCTTTTCGGGATTCGAACCCATCACCTCTTCCGATCAAGCCTAATTTTTTTTGGGTTGAGGCTTTCCAATATATGGCAACTAAATCAGGTTTCATATTTTCCCTTTCAATTTGCACTGAAACAGTTTCAAATCCAAAATGAAGTTATACACTGCAGTGAAACGAAATTGGTTTGTTTCCAGAGCATAATATTAGGAAAGCTATTAAATAATTCAACAAGCCCGTTAAATGCGGGCGCATGAAAAACCACACGAAGTGTTCTTTTAACATTAAAATATTCGCAGAACCACTTGAAGTGTGTCAACGCAGCCGACACGAACAAAACACGTATCTCTAAGCCAGTCATCTCCTCTTTCCTGCTTTTCTTAATCCATATATTTTTTATAAATTTGCTGCGCGCTCGGTAATGATTTTTTTTAAAAAAAAGGCAAGGGGGGCTAGGTTATTATCCTATTTAATGCATTTTTCCATTTGTTTTAGAAACAGCAGATCATTATTGTAACCACTAAACTGAGAAGACCAGTGGGTCCAGTATTATCTTGTACACCTTAGTGAGGCCTTGTTCGGGTAAAATGACAAGTGACATGACAGTTGAAACAGCGACGTAAAACAGATGAAATGGCGAGAAACGACTCAAAGATGAGTTGAAACAGCGAAAGAGACGAAAAAAAAAAAGCGCAAATGCATCAGCCGACAGCGACATGGCCTCCTCCTCAATGGCCATTTTTATACTAGAGGATGCATCATCCGTCCAGGCGGACAATGCGTCTATGGCCGTTTTTATGGACACATTATCCGACTGGACTAACTTGGGCAAACATTTGTAGTTCGTCTTCTCAAGTATAAAGACGGGCACAAGACGCATTATGCGTCTGAATGAACTTTCTTTCGAAATACGTCTTGAACGGCGCACTACGAAAGGTAGTTCGTCTGGACGCATAATGCGTCTTGTGCCTGTCTTTATACTAGAGACGCATAACCCAGACGAACAACAAAATTTTTGCCTAAGTTCGTCCAGACGGATAATGCGTCCTTAGTATAAAAACGCTCAATACGCAAAACGACAGCGGGATTCTGAACAGGAACATGCGTAACTCTTGTGTTGTTGCCTGCTGAGGCTCTGGGCACGAGCTAGGGACCATCTAGGATGTGAACCAAACAAACCCTAAGTAGACCTCCTTAGTGACCTGCTCTTCCTCTCATTGAAAATGAAAACAATAGAAACCGGGTGCATTAAAATGGGAGATTCGAAAATTAGCCATACTGTAGAAGCCCAAAATATAGACTTCTTTAACTTTCAGACAAAGGGTGAAATTTCCCAATAAATCATGCGTACATATGCACGTGAACAATACGAAATGTGAAAGAAAGAGTTTTGTAGGGTATCAAACACAACGGACATCATTCATTAAGCTCATAAATGGACTGATAACGTCAGAGCCTACTGCTACTGTTAACTTGTTGTCTTGTTTTCCTGTCCTCTAATCCAAGACATTACATTACATTATATTACATTACCTTCATTGGGGAAACAAATGTAATATATAAGCCAAAGAGGGCTATTTTCCCCATTAGCTACAGTAGTTAAATGTGTATACTCTGTTACTGTTACACGACGTAAAGTCTTTGTATCTTTGTAACCGCGCCTCTGAAAACCAACATGGCGGCTGTGTCAGGGTACCTACACCTTCAATATAGTTCAAAGGATATTTTCACAATAAGTTTATTGCAAGTCGCGTCAGCTTGGACGGCTGTCGCAGTCTCAAACTATACTTTACCACGCGTCTCGTTGATTTCTAACACAGCGCGCTCATTGAGAATATTTTGTTTGTTTTTTTCGCTGTTGAGTTTTACTCTTCTGCGTTTTAAATCCAAGGTGAAATTTACGGTGAGTTGCTTTGATTTAGACCTTATTCTTTCTGTGTTAAACTGAGTTTTCTTTGTAGAAGTAGAAATTTCTCGGGGAAAATTCACTTCAGTACTAACGCTAATTACGTATTGAACTGCGCTACAGCAGCAGATAGATGCATGTGACATTCCCAGAAGTTACATGTCCATCGAAATCGATCATCGGAAAGCTAGTCGATGAGTCGATAGTGCTCGATATTTGTCAATAATTGTCGATTGATTAGTTATGTTTGTCGATAAAAGTCGATAATGACAATGATCTCGGGACAGGTAATCAATTTCGATCGACTTCTGAGACGTAGAGAATATCTGTTTCATGTCGAGGATTTACGCGAACTTTTTACGAATGCTGCGTATGGAGAAGGATTCGAACGCAGACAGATGCTACTCATTTACAAACCCACAACGAATGTTGCAAAAGCTCAAGTAGACTTTCAAAAAATTCCTTCGACCGATTTAATATGGCTCAAAACGTTTCGTGCAGATGTTCATAATTTGCCAATGGATATTGAAACTGTTGCTTCTGATCCTTTTTACCTACCAATAGTTTTCGAATAAAAATCGAACTTTAACACCAATTTCAATAGAAATTGATAATCACACGAAATTTTATGATCGACTTTGGTCGATTTCAGATATCTGTTGATTGATTAGTATCGACATTTATAGACAATGATCATTTTCAATTGACTATCGAAAGTATCAACATGTAACGTCCTGCATTCCTCAAGACTGAGGTAAATTACTGAAAATACTTCGCAGGTTGTTTTACTAAGCTGCCTTAATTTAATCACCTCTGTAGTGATGGTGAATTTTTCCTGTTAAAATCCTGGGCCATGATAGTTGATGATAGTCAATGATAGTTTCAACTATCATCCCCTGTCAGTTACTATCATTCCCTGTGGTCAAACGGTCATGATACCGCTGTGTGGCGTACAATAATTCATGAAACATGTAGTCAAAACCAGAGATTGTGTGTTTGCTCTTACAAGTTCTAGTCCCTAAGTTCAAGGCACTTGAAATGTAAGCAAATGTCATACTACCATACCATTCTTCCATGCCGCTTTCTAGCAGCTTCTTGTGTGCATTACAACAGAACAGAGCACAGTCAAGGCTTCTTTAGTTGTTTATTAATTTTTGTTGATTTACTGCATAATGAGGAATATACCTTGAAGAGAGGAAAGACGAGGAAGATGCTGCTGCTTTTTCTGTCATTTTTCATGCAAAAGTACATTGAGTGAGAAAAGAAACAGCTGAATAAAAAACTATCATTGACTTTCTCAAGGGTGCCAAATGAGAAAAAACCATTGTCAACTATCATGTTCAAAGCGTATGATTAAGTCAATGATAGTTGACGACAGTTGGGTGTCAAACAGTCATGATGTCATCAAATCTTGATGCTTCCCCTTGACAACAGAGCCTTGGGGTGATATGTACAGTAATAACCCAAAGAATTAAAGACCAAACCTGATATAACACAATATAATGAAATAGCCCACAATCCTTATATCTTTTGCCAGGTGTTCCAGCTCCTCAAGCTTGTTTTTGTTGTTTTTGGATTAGCTGTTGTTTTTCATGTCATTGCTATCCTATTTGGAGCACCAGTCTATGAGTATGTATTTCAAATATAAGTTGAGATAGCTGTCTGTTCTGTGTCTATGTCAGTTATTTAGCCAGGAAAGCATCAATAAATTAGGAACTTGGGATATAAATGAGAATTTTACTAAAGTAAATTTACAAAATAAGTAACATCCTGTCCTTTTTATTATATTACTACATGTATGCAAGCCAAGTCTGATAGGTGATCATACCCAGTATAGAAAGGAAATGTATGTGTAAATCTCATGATGAATGAAGGGGTTAGAGTTGCTCTGATTACATGTTATTCACTCTAACGAGGATTGATCATGCTTGAGAAGCATCAGCTTCTCATTCTCCCTATGGTAGCTAATCTACATGTACATTGTACTTTGTCAACTAATTTGATAAATGAAATTTTTGTAAATATCATGGTGCCACTTTGAATTGTATTGTAAATCAAATATTTCCATATATTTCTTGATAACAGGCAGAGTGAGGAAACATTTTGCTGGGCATTATTTATGTCTCATCTGGTGTCACTCCCAGCCTGCAGCCTGTTAGGAATTCAGTTAGAACTGGTACCAAGAATATTTTTCAGCATGTGGTGAGTTGACAAGTTTTCAAAAAATTTGGTGGTAAAAACGTATGAAATCCCTATGTCACTTTTCCCTCACATATTTGTCAAGTAAACAATGAAGCAATGATTCAATATTAAATATGAACAGTTCTTTCCTTCCCTTGAGTGTTGTAAGCTGTTCTAATTACAACCATACCTGTGTGAGCGCAAAAGTTGGAAGTATGAAAATGAGGGAATTGAGACAAGACTACAAAGATAAAAATTAAATAGGAATAAAGCTCCTAAAGGCTGTTCAAATAATGGTCTAAACAGTTGTAAATACAGTTGTGGTTCACTAAGAAATACTCTGTTGTTACAAAACAACAAGCTTTGCATGAATGTAATCGTCGGTTGGTTATACAATGTAGAAATGAATAATTGTAAATGAGGTCAAGAACTTGCGCTTTTTTGCATATGATAAATTCTCTATTAAGTTCCCCAGGGGCGTTATTTTCAAGCCCATTTGAGGGGAGGCTTAATAGAGATGGGGAACTTATTTGAGACAGGGGGCTTATTTAAATTTAGAAAAGACGATGGTATCAGTTCTCCATGAAGAACTAGAATACAAAGTGGAGAAGCTCGAGAACAAGAAGGGTGGAGGTCATGCAAGGTTTAACCTTGTAAGGTTAAAATTTTAGGTGAAATAAAAGAAAACTCCAGCAAGAAATTCTTTCTATGTTTTGTAGGTCAGAGGCAACTCCAGAAGCTTATTTCCAATGTTCAATTCTATGTACTCTGATAGGAGCATGGCTTGGGGCTTTTCCAATCCCTTTGGACTGGGACCGACCCTGGCAGGTAAGGCTGGGAGGGGATGGGGTACAATCTTGATACCTTGCAATACACAATACATGCATTTAAAACAGTATAAAAAAGGTTGTTTTGAAGGTTTTTCTTGGCGTGCACTGTGGCCTTCGAGGAGCTGTGTCATGAAATGTATCAAAATTCAAACAGTGGCAACTGCCACCATATGGAGTGAAACATAAAAATAACCGTTCAAAACGTTAGGATATAAATATCACAGCAAATACAATAGGAGGCACAGATAGACAAACTTGAAGATGATTGAATCGGATTTAAATAGATATATTTTTAAATTGTTACAAAAATGTAGCCTAACGGTTTATGCTTAAGAGACATATTTGTTTGACAGCCAGCTATGATTTTGTCATTCTGCAGTTACTGTAGTTTCCTGATTTCCATAGCGAATAAGGATGCGTGATGAGTGATCGGCTTAGCCGCTCGCTCGCGCGGATCGCTTTGCTCACCCAAATAGTAGAGCTTGCTTGCAGGCTAAGTTTTAGGTTTTTTGAAAGATGGTTTATTGCGTGACATATATCTCCTTTAACTCTTTGTCAGGGGGAAGGAAGTGGAGAGTGTGGTACAGGTAGGAGTAGTAGAACCGTACACACGAGAGCGTGCATTTATTTTTGTAGGTCTGGCCTATTCCCTGTGTGATAGGAGCAATTGTGGGTTACATCATTGGCCTTGGGGCTGCAGTTGTAATGTTTGCAATGAACGAAAAACGATTTCGTCCTCAGTAACGCAAAGCTCTGATAACCGGCTCAAGTTCGGCAGTTTAAGAGTGGACTGACTACCGAAGCAAGGTACAGCTGTTGATGACTGTTACACGAGCGTGGAGAAGACCTGTAAAGTAGGGATGTTCACATTTTCTGTAGACTGTTGATTTAAGAAGGCTTTCTTTATTAGGGAGGAAAACCCCATCTTTTAGACACTGACAATTTACAAGGTTGCCAAACGAAGTTGTCACTTATGACTAAAAAAAGACTTAAACATGTCGTCATATTCCAAGAGCCAGAACGGTTGGCGAATGATAAGGAAATACACGATTAAAACTTGACCCATTTTTACAGCTGCCTATGTCTGCCAAAGGTTCTCTCAACATTCGTAAGGGGTATAGAAAATTAATGTTCTTGGCCTTGTTTGCTTATTTGGACATACCAAACGTGGACGGGCAGGGTTTAACTCGCCTTGATTTTAAACCAGGTCAAGTTGGACTGGAATGCTTAGCTGTGCGTGCTCTCCGCAATGGTCGATCCGTATTGACTGCAAGGGCAGAGTTATTTGAAAAAAATAATAATATTGGTAAAGCTATTTACATGTAACAAACAAGGCTGATGGCGAAAACAAAACAAGGATTTAGCCATTAAATGCTTAAACCTTTGTCTGCCATTTACTAATGTATGCTCATGTCTTCCTTGTGCTTTGGACTGCAGTGAAAGTTTCCTGTTCCGCTTGTAAATGCCGTGGCTCAATGTTGTCATTTGTTGTAATTCAATCGTCCTTTGTTTTTTGCTAGCAAAAGTAGTGTATAATATTGAGTTTCAAAAAAAGGAAGACTTGTAAACTAAGGATAAAATTGATTAAACCAAACCATACATGAGTATGCGTGTGTCTGTCCAAAGTAGGAAGAACACTGACGTCAAAAACAACTACAATTGACCGCCTCAAGACGTCTATAGGAACCCTTTCTTCCCACCTTAATATGCTGCACTGGAGAATTGGAGGTACATAAGCATAGGAAAAGAATCAACTCTGGAGTCGCTGTTATCAGGGCTATCGTTACATTTTGCGCCGGGCGTTGTTCCTTGCTAGATCCATTAGCTGGCATCAATTTTTAAGGCTATTGAATCAAGGGGATTGCTACTTTTGGAACTATTTCATTATAACATTGCCTATGTGTGGAGCGTACATTGTAAGTAAAAACAAAACTCGACTAGAAGTGAAATATCGCTCATAGTGAATTACAATGTGCTGTAAAATTTCAAACCATTGTCTTTCTACCAGATGAACAGACAGGTACCCGTCAGTGGTTCCGCACCAAGCCCTTGAAAATGCTCGTTTCATTTATCTCTTTCCTGTCATTCTCGGCTTTCTTTCTAGGAGAATGAATTTTTACGAGGACTTTTCCTTTGTTGGCGACAAAAACTTTAAAACTGATCCGGTTAAATACACTGCCTTAACATAATCTGGCGATTACAACCGTATGCGCGTTGGGTTCTTGCTGGTTGTACAATGCATGTATGCGAAATATTGTCATATATCTGTACTCAATTGCATGATGACTTATATTGAATTTCAACTGCTTGTTCTGTGTACGTTTGCTAGGAGTAAAAAGGTTACACGATCTCTCTAACGTATACGTAGGTGTACGTGTAGGTAATCGGAAAACAAATTTTTTGCAAGTGAAATTTTAAAAAGAGCGTTAATGTTCCGTCTAAAGCGCTTTATTCATCTCAAAATATAAGTTTATGTTGTGTTGAGAGTCTGGAAAAAATCTCATTACTCACCAATCGAGTTCTTTTACTGATTGTATACTTTTTTTTTAAACTTAATTTTTGCTTTCTTATTTTAAAACGTGCCTAAAACTCTCTTTTCGCTTTTCTAGCCCAATTTGTTACAGCGTAAATGTTACTTAGGAACAATTAGACACTTATAATTCACCAAAAATAAATTGTATACATATGGTATCTTTTGAACGTAACCTTTGCTAGAAAGGGGCACTACCCCGTATAGAAGGCCTTCAAAAGGATATGGTAATGAATAAGGTATGAAATCTACTTATCAGTAGAAATTAATTTGAAATAGCAGTGAGCATAACATGATGGTGCTTAGTCTGTGACTTAACTGCAGATTGCGGCTACAGTGCTTCTCACTAAGATCAAGGACGCGGAATCTACAATAGTTACTTTGGAGATTAGTATCGTGTGGATGTGTGAAATATTTACATTTCTTTCCTCCCTTGTGTTTATCTAAAAAAGCAAGTGATTATTTTTGTAGCGTATCATCAGCCGTCATCATTTATCTTATCATTCGCCACCCTTCTACAACATGGTGCTATCATTCTAATTAAGGACCGTTTACAATCAGGAAAAAAAATTTAAATGACAATTATGAAACCAGTGGAGTAGCTTAATAACCCGCCCTCTTCACCATGGGAAATTCTGCTCTCATCTTCCTTCGCTTAAACAATATATTATTATAGTAAATGTACATGTATTATCGACAAACTCAGTTGAGGCGAAGTTTTTTGGTTTATAGTTTTTCAAAAAAACTGAATCATTTTTGGCCCTTTTTGCCAAATTATGTTTTCTTCTACTCACGATTCGGGTAAATGGTATGATTGAGCCGCGTTATTTACCTTCTAACCATTATTAGATTTAAGGTCGACATATGCCAGTCAATTACCGAGTTACTCCTAGTAGAAAAAAAAAGCGATCTTATCGTGAATTTCTAGACGCTTTTTTTAATCGTTAAATTTTTTTTGGAAAGCAGTACCTAGAAGTACCCTTCTAAAACCACATTTGTCATTAAGCATAAAAAATAATTTAGCCTGATTTGCAGTGTTCTCCTCGAGTCGCACAATACGGGCTACAATTCAGGCTTGTAAAAAGCATCTTGGCTAGTCTGACAACCTGTTTAGTTGACTCCTTTCTGATATCATTTGGCGAACCCATTGATAGTTGCACTCCGGCAAACTCCCGTTGGATCGCCATCAGTATAGCAATCACATCCTGTAAGTATACCACTTCAGAATTCCCTACCGCAAAGTTTCTACGAAATAGATTTGTAATGAAAGTTACAGTTAAAAGCTGTCCCAATAACTGTAAAACCTTGTAAGCTTAATTTGGCAAATTGAAAAGAAATCTTCGTACAGTCAATTCATAGGTACAACATGTCGAGTCAGTTTATTTAAACTTTTGCCATGCCTCTTGTCTACAGTAGTTACGTATACAAAAGCATACAATGTTGTCTTACCAGGCTGTTTTTGTTCATAAGCAAAGTTTAGTCTACGAAGTGATCAATTCGTTTTTGTACGTTGTTATTATTATGTTTTCATGCGTCAAAACGGGCTTCAACATTTAAATAGTGGTACAGGCCTTGTAAAATGTACGGATAATAGTTTAACAGATATAAAATAAACACCTCATGAGCTAAACCGTTGACATCATTGTGCAAGCCGGTTAATAACATGGTGGGAAAAATATTCTAATGGGAAATTTTGTGGAGCCTGCTTAATCTATGGGGATACTAGTTCAAATGATTATGGTCCAACACCAAATATACTAAAAATGAACTGGTTGCTAATTTGCAGCTTTTAGTTTTTATACTTCGTTTGGGTCTTCTATAATTGTGTCTCGTTTGAACTGCAGCTCATTTCCTATTCTTATTGAAATTGAAAGATAAGCGATGTGAACAGATAACAATGCAAACTAAAGGCAAGAATGCATACTAGCTGCAGAACTTTTCTTTTCCTTGGAAACACGCAAGATCGCCAATTTTATTTATCTAGCTGCACGTAGAAGAACAAGCAACAGCCTGGAAGCACCTCAAAAGTTTAACAAAATGTACGAGTCGGAATTTTGAATTCGTATTTGTAGGATAATTGCAAATGAATGTAGCCTTTTTACAGAGGGGTTTGGGTTATGAACGTTCACCTTTATAAAAGTCGCTCAGCGATGTTCAGGAGTAATGATGGAATTGTTTTAGACTTATTAATGACCGGGAAAAGCTAAGTACGTTCTCTTTTCTAAAAGAATAATGACTTTGTAGTATGCAAAATTCATGATGTTCAACTAGTGAATAGAACTTTCGACTTAATGAATGTTAAATAAGGATATTTCTATAAGGATATTTAGAGTTTGTAGTCTACAAAATTCGAAGAACTGAGTTTTAGTGAGGAAAACGAAGCAATGAATGCAGGAACAATGGTTGTAGTTAATTTAAACATGAAAAGGGAAGCAGGTCGCATCCCGGGATTAAATGGCGTTTTATTGTAAACTTCCTCAGTCAACGTGCTTTCTTTAGTTACAAAGACCACTTTGCTCATATGAAATTATGCTATCCTCAACTGAGGAATTTCTAGGTCCGTTACGTTTACTTTCGTGCGTGAGCCGATTACCTAAATTATTGCACCGGTTAAAAAACAAATTAAGTGCTTGTGTATCGAAGCTGGCAGACAACTTTGTGAAA
The DNA here is from genome assembly GCA_022179025.1 of Porites australiensis. NCBI lineage: Eukaryota > Metazoa > Cnidaria > Anthozoa > Scleractinia > Poritidae > Porites > Porites australiensis. The sequence continues at coordinate 98,970 of BOPM01000915.1, read as the reverse complement.
CAAAATATCACTTATCTCACTGGATAAGACGGTGACTTATTAAACTAATATTTTACGGGCTTTTTTAAACAAGATGCTGGCCAAAAGTTTGAGTTCTCATAAGCTCTTCTCGGATTGATTGTTCTAAACTGTTTGACACACGAATGGGACCATCAGTTATTCAAATTTTAGAAGTATGTAACGTCTATCCTGCCTCTTCGTTTCAGGCCAAAATTTGACCCAAAAGGCTTTGAAAAATATAAAAAATTGAAGTGACGAAATGTGAAAAAACTACTTTTATTCAAATGTGAATCAATGTGTTTAACGCGAAATTACTGCTCGTTAATGAGGGCATAGTTTTACATCTCGGTCTGCAGGAGACGAGACCTCGCGCCCTTCTCCTCTGTTTGTTGGAGCCACGCGAAGATCAAGCCATTTGCACGGCGTCGCACGGCAAAGGTAGCAATGGAGTATTGGCCTCAGGCCCCGCGCGGCGCTCTACCTATTCGAGCTAAGCTATTAACCCTCCCCCCC
>BOPM01000915.1:82484-98447 GCA_022179025.1 Porites australiensis | reverse complement strand
AATAACTGTTAATTAAGAATTGTATAAAAATTTAGCTGAATAAATTCAATTTATAAAAGTTATTTGCTGTTTGTGAAATTACTTATCGAGGAAAAGAAGTTAGCGACTGGTCTGAATTTGTAGACAACAGAAGCTTATATTTTCTCAGCCCTTGATTATATTCCGCGTAAATTTTGTGTTTATTGAGACTTTCTAGACACAGTAAAACTCGTATCAGCTCAAAACTTTACTACCTTGATTTAGCTAAAATGGCGGTATATGGGAACCCATTAAGTCCTTTTTTTGGCGCTTTGAAAACCATTATCTAAAAAACGCAAAATTAATAACTAAAGAAGGTTGTTTTGATGGCAGTTTGCCTTCATCTTGAGAATTGAATGCTTAGATTTGGAAGATAACGTCACTCATACATCAGGTTAATGTCTCTGGGTTGAAACAACATTTCTTTATTTTTTGGTTATTAAGTCGACATTTTTCCTATCCATTGCAAGCTTATAATTTGTTGAATTTTTTTCTCCAACTTTAACGAAATAAATTGTTTTTATTCAGCTGTCATTCAATTCGGCAGGCCTCGCTCAAATTAATTATCTCCATGTCATTAAACATTAAAATCCGTAATTAAGCATCAAACTGGACGATTTTCAAGGACTGCTTATTTAAAGCCAATTATAGTTTCGTTTGTATAGTTTTCTATAGTGGCACTCACTAAAGTCGAGCGTAAAATGCTTTTCAACGTCTAAAAACGACGCTGTAAACATGCTATTTGTCGCTTTATTATTCCACAAATTACTTTAGCATAACTATTTTTTTCATTAAAATTTTTCCCTCCATGACTCAGTTGCGACGGATACGCAGAACAATGCAATCTTTCTTTAATGCACTGAGCTAAAACGTAACTACCGAAAGAACATAAAAAGCGATACATCTGTACCTTTTTTTCATTTCATCTGTCTGTTTTCCTTTCACGTGCTCGAACTGCCGCGCTTTTTGAAATTAAAAATGTTTCTTTTCCGTAATTGACTTAAATCTTTTTTGACAATTGACAGTATTAAATAAAGAAAATAAATAACTACTCAGCATGCGTTTAAATTATGAACCACTAACTTAGGTTTTTTTCTTCAAAAGTGCTGTACTCTTACGTAAAACATCTGGCGTTCACCACGTTTTGAAAAGGGGAGGGAAATCGCCATTTTTTAGAAGACCCTATTGGATTAACAATTTGACTTAATTTTGCTAAGCAATGAGCCCTGTACGGGTGGGCGACTCGTGATTAATATTTATAAGTCGTCTTTTCATGTGTGAATTAAATTTAAAAAGTGAAATTTCTCGATTTTGTTTCCCTGGAAGACATTTTCCGGTTTCCATGTTTTGAAGCGCCCTTTCGAAATTCCTGTAGCAGTTGCTAAAATTCTTCCTGGAGTATCAAGTTAAAGAATGCACCCGAGCTCTGTAGCATCGCAGTCACGGGAAGGAAAAAAAACAGTTAATTGAATTTTTACAGGAGATAATGTATGCAAATTGGTTATTTTCTTCTTTCGAACGGCGTTTCGTGCACAGCGTTGGAGATAATTTACAATCTTATCTCCCCAAGAAGAAACGCGCTAATTTATCTTTAGCGTTCTCGATTTATCTTCGAGTACTTGGCAATTTGCTTTGCTCAAATCTCACTAATTCACAAAAAAACTCCTAATTGTGTGAGAATAAACATTTAATATCCGTCGTGTTTGAATTTCTCCTAGTTTTTCTCTGTTCATGTTTCAAAAGAGTCCAAGTGCTTGTTAAGACATTTCTGTCCCCATGAGACCAGAGTTTCTTTGTTTGACGGTAATTTGATTAGTGGATCTGAGGAGACTGTTGAATCTCCCGGGGAGAAAGTGTGGTGTTTTTCTTTGCAGACGGTTGCATGTTAATAGCCTTTGTTAAAACGTTATTCAAACAACGCTGTTGGGTTTAAACGGAGAAAATAGGCTCGTAACTATCAATTGAATATAATTAAATTACGACTGATGAGTGCTCTCCACCAATCAGCTTCACGCAGAGACAAGAGAGAAAACAAGACAATTATACTAAGGCTAATGATTGGTGGATAAGCTCATCGCATTGCAAATAGTTTTTACAAAGCAATTATATTTCGACAGTTTCTTTTACATTAAGCGCTAACACCGCTCTGGAACAGTTTGTTGAGAGCTGTTGAGTCAAGTCGGGCAATTATGTCAAGAAGTATCTCTCAATTTAATAATGCGATGGAGGAATTCTGCCGCGGAAACAGAGATGAGTTAGACGATCGTAAGGTTGTTTCTGCGCAGGATGGAGTCGAAGTCAATGACCCTTCGTCTAGAGGTAAGCTATAAACTGTTTCTGGATCATTCCAGCACTGAAGGTGCGCTAAAAGTTTCAGGTAACACTCGCACTTATTTCACAAAGTAATTCCTTGTCTTGAATAAATCAGGGTAGAAATATAATCTGTTTTTCTTGTACAACTGTCGTTGCTTGTGGCCGTAGCAAAGCGCATTTTCATTTGTCCAAAAACTGACAGGCTTGGCTCTTAGAACTTCACACAAACGTTTGGCGGACCAAGAGAGCCGTTTAAACAATAAAAATAAATTAATTGTGAGTTTCACACCGGTAGATATCCGCAGCATTTTGCTTTTAGTCAACACACTACACCCATAGTTTCTTTTTACAATTATCCCGTTCAGTGTACAGGATATTTCCCCAAATAATCGTTGATTCTCGTTGTCCAAACAAAAGGTTGTGCCTTGAAGAGAAAGAGAGTTGAAGAAACCGAGACCACGGCGGAAGAGCTAAGCATTACTAAGAGACGGCACCGTACAACCTTTACTCAAGCGCAGCTAGATGCTCTCGAAGAGGCATTTAATCGCTCACAATATCCCGATGTATTCACAAGAGAACAGCTTGCGAAAGGAATCAACTTGAATGAAGCTCGCGTTCAGGTAAGGCAATTAACGGGTGAGTTTAGCTAAACGTTCTCTAGCCTTCGCCCCTGGCTTGAGGTAATATAGTCAATAACAATCTTTGTTTTTGCCATTAGCCTTAATTAATTTGACACAAAGCACTTCGGGTTCCTCACTCGAGATTCCAACCACACGAATCCTGTCATTCAACAAGCTTTTGGAATTATTAATGCTTGATGTATACCGGGTGAGAAATATTTCGTTTTCTGGCATTTTATTCCACAACGCGTACTTGAGTTAATCCTGCCCGGTGGTTTTCAGTAGATGGCTTGTGAGTCAGGTTTCGGGGCATGCGCATAAGACGTTACACCTGTTCTTAATGCACGTGCAATTGTTAGCGCGAACATTGACTTTAATTAGCAGCTGTTGAAATTTATTACGAAAAGTAAACTTATCACATATCTCGCAAAATTTTACGTCTTCTTTGTAGCTTCTTACATGGCGTTCAACTTGGGAAAAGCTGAAAAATATTGCCCCAAATTTCAGAGGAATTTTCTTCAACAAAAACTCAAAAGATTGCATTTCTCTGCTTAAAAGTAGAGGCAGATTGTCAAGGAATTTGTTTACTTTACTTGAAGAATTTGGCACATTTATTATTCAAAAAGTGCCTTTTGTATCAACATGAATAAGGGAGCCATTTGTTTTGTGAAAGCGTAAATGACAATTTTAATTTCTTAATTTTGGCACTGACAAACATGGTAAATTTAGATATGGAGAACTCGCCGGACAGTAGAAATTAAATTAAATTAAAACTGGTGCTAAAACACTCATGGGCCAAACCAATATTCCTAATTACTTTGCCAGCGTTTTTTGAGGTTTTGGTTGAGGTTCCACAACATTGTCATTGCTCTTCGGTTAACATAATTTAAAACCAATAAGTGTTGCCTCTTATCCACGGTGCCTCTTGGTTCGAATGTTATTCAAAAACACTTACTAGGAGCTTGATACATGGCCTTGTTCTTTAGGTGTAAAGAGGCTTACAAAGGAAAACCTGCTAAAGAGGATTAAATAAACTTTTGAAAGCTGGCAATAATTTCTGGTCTCAGTTGAAATCCAGTCCATACAGTCAGTTAGTAAAAAGGATAATAGCTACAACAAAATTTGAAAAGTATGGTATTGTTAAAACTCTGGTTTTAAACAAACACCAGTTAAGATCAGAGTGGATCATTTTCATTATTTTTTGCTTTCTTTCATCTGGTCCCTTTGTTGTGCCCGAAAGCCAACCTGTTTTTTTCTTTTTTCGTAAATTTTTAAGCGGAAGGGACGTTGTATAGAGTTACGGGAGATAAAAAAACCTAACCGTTATCTATCCAAAAAAGTGAGATGGCAAAGCTAACTATATCTATTAAAACTTTTCAAGTTGATGGGACGAGAAAAAAGGCAGAAACAGCAGATTATCAGGCTTAAAACTGAATAATGCAATCTTCAATGATTTTCGCGCGTTAATTATTATCGGAGTATGTGCTCCATAATCTGATATCTTTATTTAATTATATGAAAGGTTATTTCTACGAAGAATATATTTAAGCCTCGAGCATCGCTTTCACACAGGTTGGAGCTTATCCAAGTGTAAACTTGGCAAATTTTTCGCCCCGTAGCATTTTGGCCAAAACACCATATAAGCATCTTTCGTAATATAGAATAATTTTAAAATTCTCAGAATCCTAGCTAGGTTCATTCGCAAAATTTCCCTCAGTTCCAATGTTTATCTTCAGAAAAAAAAACATATTTAGTATTTATATAACTGAAGCAATCGTTATCAAAATGACCTAACTGAGCTATAAATATTTTCCTTATTTATTTAATTTCGAGTTAGATGTAATTAATCTTTGTTGATTTTTAGTTTTTTCACAAACGTACACAACTTTTGTCTTCTGTAGTTTTCACGGTGTCCAAATCTCGAATATTTTGAGGTATTAGCTTCATTTTTCAATCAACTGTGATCTGTAAAATACAATTGAAGTTCAACACATTTTACACATTTGACCAAGTAATAGGTTACTTAAATTACGGGGCTGTCCATTCAGTAGACTTTTCCTATATCTTTGTAAACGGATAAACTTCGTTATCCTGACAAATCAGTTCAAAGCCTAACCAACAAAGGTTTATTGGATATGTATGTTTCACCATATCGCACGTGGTATGAATATTTCAAGTAGACAAGCCGCGTATTCTCTGTTGAACAACAGCTCGGCGGGCGAGCAAATTTGTTTCATTAGTCCGCAAGCGGGCGTCTAATAAGCTGGATTTAGTTTTCTAAGTAGCTACTACGAACGTGAAATTTCTTGTCTTGTTGTGGCAAACAATTTACGGCTGATACAAAAGATATATTCGCGGTATTGAAATGATCCAAAACACCCGCAGCAAGTTAGTGTAATTATTATAACAAGGACCAAAACGCGATGTTGTAACTGGTAGTATAACGCCGTGAGTAAAGGCTAGTACATTCAGTAATGACAATGGCAAACATCAAGTGCCCAGGCTTATAAAACGTAATATTTTCTACAGATTCATTCAGAAAAAAACATGAGCGTAAAAGCGGAGCTTCATTAAAGGCAATACATTAATAGCAGCATTTCTCAATGCACAAACTGTTGGATTTGATCGGAGTTGAGACAAGGGTCTAAAACCTTAATACAAGCATGAGGACAAGGACGGGAATAAAGATTGGATTGCGAGACAACAACCGAGTTACTGTGCCAAAAATAAGTACTTTTCACATTAGCGGTCACTTCTTCCTATCTATTAGCCGCTGAGCAATATGGGAATGAGTGGCCAGAAAAGATTCAGGGACATAAATGTTTCAACACTTGGAAATATTACTCGTTTCTGCATCTGGTGCATACTCGTAAAAAAATTACTTCCGAGTTCGGAAGAGAAAGTGATTTTGTGCCCAGGACATTTTAAGCCTGATTTTCAAGTTTAGCTTAGCCATGGAATTATTGTGTTGAGTCTTGGTTAAGACGTCTGAGAAATAATTCGAAATATTTATGACTATCAGCTATTGTAATGAACGAATATGTTTGATTCTAGAACATCGATATCATGCTTGATTTAGCGAGATAGGCTCTGGATTTCGACAACTACAGTATATTTATGCTATTTGAAATTTTGTGTCTGCGTGCGAAAACCTTTTTGAGCTTAGTTATGGTCCGTCTAAAATAGTCTCAAGATTGGTATCAAATCACTTTAACTGTCATCTTTAACTTTAAGAACGAACTTTTACAACACTGCCAATTTTTACCCTCCTGCCAGTGACAGTGTCGTGTTTTATGTATAGATTTAATTTCATTCCATAGAGCTGGCAAAGCTTATTTTAGAAGAAAACATTTTCACATCCCCATTATTGTGCAGTTTAGATGATACAACCAGCTCACCTTGACCGTTTCTAATTGAAGCCATTGTTTTCACACGTGTCTCATTAACTCTATGTACCTTTTATATCCTTTGCAACTAAACTTTTTTATGCAATTTATTACCTTGACAATGACAAGTTGTATGTTGGTCTAGTGTTTTTTTAATGGCTGTTTCAGAGGCTTATGACATTCCCTTTCTGTACGGCCTCTTCTGAAAATAGACCCTCCAATTTCTCAAAAACAAATTCAGTCCTGTTATTTTTTTAATCAAGGTTTTCTTATCAGAATTCGAACTGCCTGGCTAACTTCACGCTAAATTATTGCCATAGGTTATTGAAAAGTTATATGAATTCTCCAGAACAGTAATTCAAAATCTAGGATTCTTGAATAAATTTTGTTCAATAAGTTGCTTAGAAATTAAGCAAAACAAACCTTAGAAAGTTCGAGCTACAGATCCGCTCCCGCTTTTGACGATCATTGTCAAATACGCGCTCCAGCTACGGCAGCGTCACTGCTTCTCCCTCCTACTTTATTACTTTTTCGCGGCTTGCGGAAAGTATTATAATCTTTTAATAAATCAACCTAATCAGAAGAATCAGAATCAACAGGCTAACATTTGCTCTCTGTCTTTTCTTTTTCTTAGGTTTGGTTTCAAAATCGTCGGGCAAAACACCGAAAACAAGAAAGACAGAATCCGCGAGCAACTTTACCATATCATCATACGGGCATTTATTATCCACACGAAGCGCTTTACCCTCCAACTTCTCCTCTATATTTCCCAGTTCCACCGATGGCCTGCTCGATCAACTCGTTACCAGGTTCCAAAGCCACTCATGATAGTTATGGCTCATCTTCGCATTCTGTCCGCTCTCCCTGCCGCTCGTGCCCACCTGGAAGTTCGTGTTGCACTGCTGGTCCTGTGCCCACTTCCTCGTGGAGCCCCGTTTTCTCTCGGTCGCTGTCACCATCAAAGCCGAACCTATTGTGCGACAAAGAAGGACCGAAGCCACATACGGCACTTGGTATAGGACGCAGTGAATGGTCAGCGAAGAGCCTAGCGCTTTTACGAATGCGAGCACAGAACTACAGTCACATTTTTGGGCCGTCTTGCTTTTCGTAATTAAGACTGCGATTGTGCCTCAAATGTCATAGCGTATCGTGTTATAATAAAAGGGCGTGGACTTTGGAAAATTCTCGCTTTCAGTCTAAAGAGAGGAATTAGGGACGCCAAGTGAACACGGAGATTCGTGGTCCGAACGCATAGAGGAGGCTTATATACTAAACAAAAGCTTATTTGTCAAAATCATACAGTGGCAAGACTTGGTGAATTGACTGTGACCCTATGTCACACTTATAAAGAATTCTGGGAAGACAAGCTCATATTTATTGTCAAGAAATAATGTGGTAATTTATTGAACTAGAGTAAATGGGTGACACCTTAGAACGACAAAAACATAATTGGGGGATTGCTTTGAGGTATTTCTTCTAAATAAGAGCATTTTTTAAAAATACAATTGTAATGCTGCACTGAATTGAATTCGCTGCATATCGAACAGATTATTTAATAGATTTAGTCACGATTTTCTAAAGTTTGGTAGTTTTTTTTTTTACAAGCTGCTGAAAATTTTGTACACAATGTGCATGGTATCATTGTTTGAGCTTTAACATATTGGGTCTCAATAAAAGTTTAGTCACGAATGTTTGGAGTGTCATCAGACTGCCCTTTCAAACGAATCTCGAATAATTAGCAATTATTGAACGAGGCTGAGTTTCGAAGATCTACATTATATGATCCTTCAGATCATAGGAAAGTCGAATTCAATAATTGTTTTATTATTTGTTTTTCAAAATAATATTTACTTTAAATACATGCCTGTCTCGATCAATATTATGTTCCCGCCATTTTCTTTTGCCTTTTCCTTGGCAGATTCAGGACAAAAAGAGATGTTTAGTTAGCAGATATTCTTTAAATACCTTATTGGTACATAATTTCGCGGGTTTTTAATTTCACGCGTTTTTCGCCATTGTAAAAAATTCGCGAAATTTTAAAAAGACCCGCGAATAAAAATCCTCGCGAAATTTTAATAACCATATAGAAAATTCAAATCACGGAAAAAATTATTAACATGTAAAAGCAACAACATATACATAAAGATTTCTACCGACAAATGCACAACTGAATTGATGACTGGTTTTTCTAGTAAATTGCATTTTGTATCTTCATTGGTGAGCTGGATAACGTTTTTTGCAAGATTTTACACATTGGCTGTTCCATTTTATCTAGAAATTTTAAAGAGTTCAGACGTTTTGACAAACAGAATGATATTGAGAACGCTTGAAATGGCGAAATTTAATGCCCTTTTTTCATATTTTTCAGTTGAAATCGCGAAAACACAACCCCGCGAAACATTGTCTCGCCAAAATCGCAAAATTAGAACCAATAAGGTTACACTTGTAACCCGTCGAGTTGCAAAAAATTTAGGAAGTAGTTTTGCTACTTTCGTCTTCGCAAAACGTGAAATTTTTTTGCCATTTTCTTCAGTTTACCAAAACAGCTTAGCTAACACAACTTCTTCCCCAGGGCCTACCGGTTGCAGTGCCTTTTTCTGGCGATAGCCTGCACTCTTGTTGGATATCGTAAACGTCTTCCAAATTTAGTGAACGCTAGCTGGTTATGAAGACTTATCCGGGGGATTTGGCTCACTCAGAGAAATGGAGAAAGGAGTAATGATGGTTTTCAACCAACTGACAACGCGCCAATGCTAGTGGATATTAGAAACAAAAAAAGAAAAAATGGCACAATTTGCAGGAAAAAAAGTTAAGTTTCCATCGAAGGAGGAAACACTTGTTTTCTTGTCCCAATTGTGGCCGCCTTGACGTTAGCTGTAAACCAGCAATAGACAAGAGAAGCGATGACGTCAGAAAAACTAAATTTGTGAAATTATGGGATAGGTGTACATATCCGGAAAGAACAAGATGAAAAATGTCCTTAAGTTTCCCTGAAAATCAGTTTATCACAATGTTTACTGTAAATTAGCCAGTCTCCCAGGTTTAATACGCAAAATGCGTAAAAGAGACTTCTTGAAAAAGAGAGCGGAGCGAAGTAAAGACCAGTCTTATTATTAGGCTGCGAGAAATGTATTGCCGAACAATGCCATCAAATATGCTAAACGCAAATATTTTAATGACAGTCTCGCTACTAATAAAAAAGATCCCCATAAAACATTGCAAATAATCAATGAACTGAACTCTCGTCAACCCAACAATAAAGTTATCGCTGATATCGACATAACTTGGCAAGAGGCATACCTCGTGTTTATATTGAACCGGAACACTATTTTATCCCAACTGTCAAGACCTGTTCTCTTTTAAAAGTTGTGGTGCTAATAAAGTCCAACAATTACTCGAAAAGCTAGAAGTTACTGCTGTATAGAGCTCTTATCGAACTGCATTTTGACTATAGCTGCCCTGCTTGGGATGGTCTCAACAACTAATTAACTGATAAATTCCTCAAAACCAGAAGGGAAAAACAAGCGAATGTAATGTTTAAAATTTTAAATAAACGAACCCCGGAGTACTTACAAGATCTATTCAAACCTGCATGTTGCTATTTATCTAATGTCAACAACGATATTCAACATATGGGAACTGCAGGGTAATCTTAAAAATAAGGAACGGTGAATCGGAAAATGGAACTATAACGAACGAGGAACAGAAAATCTTCAGATCGCATGGACTCATTATGAAAAAAAGGAAAGGACAGCAACAAGGCAGGAACTCGGCGGGACTAGTATCCGCTCCGACTGGGGACATCCGTATTGTGTGTGGATTTTTATTTTAGTAAAAAAAAAAAACAGAATATCATTTTATTTTGCATTCGAGAATCCAGATAGGTTTCAAATATCCATCTGTAATTTTTTTGCACTTCGGAGAAGAAGGAGGAGGAGGAGAAGAAGAAGGAGAGCGATACTGACGGACTTCAAAAAAGTGTAGATCGTATAATAGTTTTTACTAAAATCCAACTAGTGGTCTATTATCAATGCTGCTTTCTGACTGGTTAAGCTAGCTACTACTAGGCTATTTGTTATAGCCCACTAGTAGCGAAAAGCGCCGCCTTTGAAACCCAAAACAATGGCGGCTGAATCACGTTTTGCTAGCTAAAGTTGTTTGGTCTCGATACTTTTGACCAACTAGTTGGATTTTACTACAACAATTATTCCTCTCGCCCTCATGGCCTCTTAGTCAATAGCCCATTGGCCTTTCCTGTTGGGCTATTGAGCTCAGAGCCCATTCGGGCTCGAGGAATAATTGTTAAAGATACAACGAAAACAAGTGTGCCAAAATTAATTAACATATTAAGCACGCGACGGCTAAAATGAACTTTCAAAAAACTCGGCCAAGTTAAATGTTTTCTAATGTTAAACGATGTTAAATCTGTTAGTATTTCACGCACTCAGCTTGATTACAATGTCGACTCTTCTACAGCCGAAGTTACAGTCGCAGAATCACGTCACATAAACTGCGAAACACGAACCTTTGACTCCAGTTCCTTCTCGGGATTTCTAACTCAAAGCGCGCCAATCTACATTCAGTGTTGATTTAAAGCACCTTTTAGAGCAATAACGCGCCAACTCGACTGTATGCGTAAAGTTTTTAGCTCGAGGACTCATATCGAGTGTATATCGAGGATCTGCGATTAAATCAGGCTTTTTTCTTTCGTTTGGTTAGGTTGAATCAGTTCTTTTCGGAAATTTTCCCCTACCCGCGTCTTAAAATCATATTTCCATCTAAATTTAATGTCGTAATGACCTTGGAAAATACGAATTTAATTACCTTGTCACATGTAAATTGTTTTTTTTTCTATAGGAAAATATTACTTTACGAAGTATGGGCTCCTGGAAAATGTTAGTTCCCATCTTACACAGAATTTTAGGTCTCAGCCGCGGGTCATGAAGTTTCGGCTAGAAAACTGTCTCTGAAAATTACAGTCATATTTTTATCTACAAAACCCTCTTTTGCAAATTGAGGCTTTTAGTTGAGTCAACAATTTAAAGACAGGAAAAAGGGAGCTCGATAAATAATGACAGCTTATTCTGTCTTGCTTGTACAGTTGCCCGAGGAAGTCCTTTCATCGCGTGTCTAACTTAATGAAAAATATGAACAACAAAAAACCAAACATTAAAAATGTGGCAGTTTTCAATGTTTCTATTTGAACAATACGAATAAGAGTAAATGATTCATTTAAGGAAAAGCCAAAACTTCTATCCTAATCCGTATCTGCACTACATGCATCCTCAAACTGCTTCCTCTTCCATAATTTCTCAGTTCATGTAACTTTTTCATTTTTGGCCGTAAAACATGTACAGCTTTTGTATGAAGAGTGAACTTCGTTCATTCTATCTACTCATCTGTTGATGTATGTTGACATACACCGTTTACCACTGGGTTATTTGTTCAATATTTCTGCCCCAAATTTTTCAAGGTTTTTAAAAAGTGTCCTTGACGCTTCAAGCGTGGCCGGTTCGGCTGTAAAACGGGCTATGAGAATAATCATTGTTTCCTGCGGGTTGAAATTATCTTTCCTTCAGATGAATTTCAATTAACTCCTGCTAAATTTTTTTCTTCTTTTGCCAGTGTTTTCGCTTATCGCAAGAGATATAATAAAGCCCATACTGTGAACATTGAAAGACAAATGTTCTCATATATAATCGTCTACACCGCAGTCCATTTACTAGAAACTCCTTTTTCTTTGATGTCAGTCGAAACAATCCATGGTGTTGAATAGCTGGCTAATTCTTGCGGCGATGCTGTAGGCGTAAACATGGATATGTCTCTAACCCTTCGATGCCTTCGATAAGCACAGCATAAAATAAAGAAGAATACTAATATAACCGCAACACAAAAAACAACAGAGACAGCCGCCCAGACCTGCTGTCCTGCAATGGTGGAAACCTTTTCTGTATCAGACATTTCAGTTCTATTCGGCGAAGATCTGCGTACTAAAAATCCCAGTACTTTTACAATATAAATGAAGTCATTCTCTCCTTCTGCGTAAAAGAAAATACATCTACTTTCGCCTTTAAACCTTGAATAATCTGCTCCAAACTTCACTTTGTTCCTTTGACCCAAATTGTCCGCATTTTCCCTAAAAACAATTAATTATATAACGCGAACAAATTCCATATTCCCTTTCGAAATGCTTGTTCACTTACTGCAAGCAAAAAGCAGCCGCCCGACTTAACGACAAAGGAGATAGATCTCCTGTTTTTGTCAGTTTGATTTTCTTTTCCCGTTTTTACCGATTGTATTCCAGCTTGAAATTGCGATTTTCATTTATACTCGTCATCGTTCCTCAAACACAAACTCCTTTATGATGTTCGGGTAATTGAATTTTAAAAAGCTATTTCATTAGTGTGTATGACGTGTGTAGGAAAACTGGCATATGGCTTTGTGCTTTAGAATCTTTGCTTTCAAAAAATGATTTCTGATTATCTTTCGACACTAATTACAAATTCGCGCGTTGTCGACTTTAAATCTGGTAAAAGAATAAAGATTTCTATTCCTACTCTACATTTCGACGATGGTTTTGTTTTCAGCCTTAAATTTAATAAAGAGCGCAAAAAAAAAAAAAACGCAAAGAAACTTATAGACATCGAACGAAAAGAAGAGGAAATAGAGATGTCATTTGAACGTTAAAAACGTAATGTTTTTCCCTTTTTACTTTGTTTAGGCTAGTTCAGTGATCTGTTTTTTTTTTTACATTCTGTAGGTTTTTATCGTTTACTAATAGCCTGGATGTTAAAAAATGGTCACGCTATCACTTGATCTATTTTTTTTTTTTTAATACCGTATTTAATAATAGGCTGCCGATATCAATAAATTGCCACTCTATCGCTTTTGTTGGTCAGTGACGTGTTTTGAAGTACAATTTCTACGAAATTAAGACTCTTTAGTACACAAAAGTTTTAAATGTTTAATATCGAATTGCAGTTATTTTAATAACAAATTTGATAAGGGCTATTTTTTCAGATGAAAAAAAAATGAGTTTTGTTATTTTTATGTTCGTTTAATTCTTCTTGTACAATCGTCTAAATCAAAGGTTGTCCGTTATCACTGTCGATTGGTTTTGATTTTCTGAACAGAGTGAACTTGAGTAATCTACAACGATAATCTCACCTTAAAAACCGACAAGGAAAAAGGTGTCAAGTTTTGTAGCCATATCCGACTCAGTATAATTTGTGACATCATCAGCCCAGTTTAACAACGTATTTACATCCTCAGTTTAAAAAGGTGCTCAGATACACACTTTTAATGGCCCTCTATGCAAATTTGTAAAGAGGACTGTTTGTGTTAATACTTTGAAGCTGCATGCACCTTGATTAGCCAAGTTAGCTGGTTAGGGCTTGATAACTAACGTTCGTTCTCAGCAGATATTAAACTTTTGCGGCTCCTTTAATAGACCAATGGACGAACTTATGTCAGAAGCCCACTGAAGCTTTGAAGACCGTACTAGTCTAGGCGATTAACCTGCCAATTCCTTGCTTTTAGCAAAAGAAAAATGTAAAAAGGCATGAGGATAAATGAGCGTTTTTTTTAAGCTACGGCGCTCAGCTGCCCGCTCGTCGGTTAAGCCTCCTTACGGAAATGAGGATTCCGGCATGTCAGTCATGTCCGCAACGTGCGTACGGGAGGAGAAAATAATTAAAATTCTTTCCTCTGCTTTTTGTTTAAAAAAGACCTTAAAATTAAACATAGGAAAGGCAAGGATATTGGAAAAGAAAAAACGAGATCACTTTTGGTCTGATTAGAATCCGCACAACTCAGTCCAGAGCTTTTTCATTTTTGCAAATGTGTGAAACAATAGGGTTACGTCACAACATGGCGGCTTAAAAATATCCTCTAGTGGATTCGACGTGGCTTGAAAAATCTGCCGTGTTTCGCGTTTTCCCAGAAGTGTTTGCCCTTATTTTAGTAACACAATCGAAGAAGAAGTGGTGGAAGACTTGTGCATCAGGTAGCGACCAATGGCTTCAAATTATCTGAGAAAATGATATTTTTCTTTCGATGCACCGGGCTGAATTTTGATTGTTATTTCGATCCATGAATCATCTTCAGTTTGGAATAACACTCTTGAGAAATTTTTTGACGCCTTAAAAAAATGACTGGGACATTCTAGAGATATTCTACTTGTGTCGTGTGTTATAAATGTGGAAATGGGCCGCGCCTCTGGTAGACGGGCGTGAAGCAATGACCGCTTTCGAGTATGCTTTGAGAAAGATCACCGAGACTTGATGAATGAACGTTAGATATATACTTATGTTATATTTTTGATGTATTTCTTCTCAAACTCATTAATAATTCATAAAGAAAATTCAAAGGAAATTAATGTTTAATGAGTGTTTGGATATCAGATGAAAAACTGCTCATTTTTGCATCCCTAATTTCTCCTTCAAAAATGATTTTGTTTGAGAAGAAATATCAAACATTCGACACAGTGTTTCATCTGGTGATGAAACACCTCGAAGTTCGTCAAAAATACTCCGCTGCGCGTCGTATTTTCAACTTTCTTCTCGGTGTTTCATCTGGTGATGAAACACTGCATCTCATGTTTGATATATTACTTATCACTGAAGAGTGTGTTGTTGGCTAGTTACAATAGTGAGGACTGATACAGCGATAGAAGAAGAAGAAATTGTGCCGTTTCTTTCGAGACAGGATTGAGAGCCCTATGGACATATCAGGCTGTGGAGCGTCAATATCGGAAAAGATTGCTCTTAAATTCACCCATATAAATTCATCCGATCCGTCATTTGCCAGAAGTGTGACGAAAAAAATTATATTGACTCAATTTCACGCTTTGCAAAAATCGGAAACCTGTTCAGTGGCCACATTACGAAATTCGGCCGACCTTCGATGAAAAACATAGAGCGAAAGCTACTTCTACGGGCAGGGACACTCCTCAGCGAGCGAGGCTGAGCAACACAAAGATGGAGATTACATGTCTTATGTGTTTTGAGAGGTTATTATTGGAAGTTATTTTCTATGGAAAATTCTTTCTGAATTTAACAGACCAAATGTTATTTGCCTTATTTTTCAGTGCCTTTTGCCTCACATTGAGGGGTCATAAAGCTGGTCTGTTCACTCACATTGATTTCCTGTTGTTTTAGTTCCTGGCAGGATCTGACCTCTGCTGATGCAGTTTTAGCATTTCCTTTTACTTTTTTAAAGCGTTGTGAGCTTTTTTTATGCGGTTACATAACCTTTTGATAAAGGTTGTAGCTTCTTTGGTTTTCTCCGAAATGCCTGGATCTAAATTTAATAAACGAAGTTGTTTTGACCTGTTCGTGAATTAGACTGCAAAACAGTCAGTTTTTTCTCCACAAATCGGTTTTAATATCACGCGTCAAAGCGGACAAAAGTACTTCCTTTAAATATACTGAAACTTTGCCAAAATACGAGACATTTGTTTTGTACATGATATCAAACTTCGCTTGACTATATATAACACTTGTTTCCAAACAAAGACAACACATTACACCCGTTAAAAATATATACATATATATAATATCACAGTGCAGTGCTCTTCATAATTATATACTTCTTAAGATATATATCTGTCTGGATTTCATACAAGG